>JAKEPQ010001021.1:19820000-19995000 GCA_024500445.1 Entomyzon cyanotis
GTATTTTCTCCTTTGCATCTTGTTTAAAAGACATGTATACAAAACACTGCAAATACAGCCTCACAACACATTAGTATAAGAAAACACATTTGGAAAGTAACAAATTATTACTGTTTCTCTGACTAAGAAACAATCAGACACATGCTTGTACTAGTCTTTTTTAGAGTATTTAGCTGTAATGTGTTTAATGTGTTTAAAGTGTTTAGCTGACATTAATTTGGTATTAAAAATGTAACAAAAATTAAAATTACATCACTAATATTGAAGATCCCATGTGTTGCAAATGTAAAGTTAAAATTATACTCACCTATTTATTTCAAACGTTAAAAAATACTGTTACTTTCCTATTACATATTTAAGCATGGAACAAATTCAAATTTGAACAAATTCAATTATACCTGTCCTTATTATAAGTGTAATAATCTCAAAATAAGAGACAGTTTGCAGTTAGAGGATTACAACCATTTGAAAAATGTTATTGGTATTTTCCATCATTAAAGCCTAATTATTTACTCAGCACATTGTGTCACATAAATTGGTCAATTTCAGTTCCATATTACTTCCTCCAAAGCCCCAGCCTTCAAGCATACACTGATAAATCTTTTGCATTCCTCAGTGGGTTTCAGTGCTACACAGCAATAATATTCACAGTGATTTCTTTCCATCTTGTCCATAAATACATTTTTACTATGATATTTGTTAGTTTCTCTAAAAATTACATTTTGAAATCTTTGTAATGATTTAAATTTTTTTTTATAAACTGAGTATTTCAAAAAACCAGAAGACAATTCTGTCAAGTTTTGACCCATAGGGGGTGCAAGACTGAGGATTTTTTATTGGAAATAAATTAATAAGTCTTCTAACATAAAGCTGAATTGTAATGTAAAAAGCATTTTTTGAGGAATTAGTTTCAGCAACTGAAATGATCAAAAACTATAAAATGAAATTCACAGCACCACACTTATAATGGGATATCTGCCCTTTTTTATGCTGTACCATTGCCAAGACAGAAAATTAAGCCGCAAACATGGATTTCAAATATTGACATTGCAGTAAGAAGTACATTGGACTAAATTTAGAACTGCTAAAATAAACTATAGTTACCTTGTCCAGATAAGTTCCTTTACTATTTATATTTCAGTCAAAATCAGTAAAGACTCCACTATATAAGCCTAATAAACTGAAATCACTGAAAAACTACTGTTAAAAACCAGTAAGTCATACTCTGAAAATACATCTTGATGGATATTTGCATGGCAATAATGGGTGCGGTCTTGAAAGATTTTCTTTAGGTATTTCTGATGTGAATTTTTTTATTTTAGTTTAAAACCTGCTTCTTTTTTTTGTCTAATAACCTTAAATTACATCTATGTGCAATCTGTGTACTTCCATTGTTTTACTGGTATCTTCTGACTACTTTTAAAAACTTAATAATGAGAAATAATGACACTATTATAAAAGTGCAAGTGAATTCTGTATTAGGTAGAATGCATTTACTGGTCAAATGCTACAATTACAAATAGAAACTTTTACACGCCTGTTAACTACTGTTCTTTGATCAAGTAACACCTCTTGGTGGCATTGTCTTTGGTGTCTGCACACATATAAAAAGTAGGAGTCAACACAGAAACTACTGCTTCAGTTCAGTAAACATATTTAAATATTTATTGATCACATGGGTAATAGTTACGGTATACTAACTGTACAAATAAATGCACTCATAGTAAGATGCAAATAGAAATTATCTGTAAAGCAGATTTTAATTTTTGACCACACACATTACTAGAATAGTAAAAATAAAATGAAGCAAAAGTTTGTTCTCACTAAACAAGTCCCACATTGACTAAATAAAGATTACAGTATTTTAAAAAGGCATATTTTACCTTTAATGGAAGAAAACAAATATATTCTTGCTAATAAAGCCAACAATAAAAAAACCTCCTTTTTCCCTGACTACAATGTAATCTGAACAGCTAGAAAAGTTCAAATCCAGGAAAAAGTCTATCACATGCAACACTGATGTATGATCCTCATAGCTACTCAGTCTCTGATGAAGATACATTAGTGTGTCGACAGACTGTTAGTATGTCCCATAGGATGAGCTTTCAGCAAGGTATTAATCTAAACATGCTCTAGAAATCAGTATTTCACAGCAGAAATAAAACCACACTTACACCAACTTCTTCTTTCAGGAAAGATTACTTATAAATAGTAATAGGAAAACTAGTAGGTGTCCCCAGTGCTTTGGTGTCTTGTTAACTAAGCTTCTATTCCAAATCCATTGTATTCTGCATTGATGCTGCAGTCAAGAGACAGTAGAATGAGTTAGAAAGTTCCTCTTAATCACATTTGACTTCAGAATGTCACAAATTACCAGAATTCTGGTTATCTAACATGTCAGAGAAGGTAATCGCTGTTTTTTCCCCTCCAGAAACCCCAGTTGTGCAACCAACACAACAATCATTGCCCTACTAAAATTTATACAGCATGGCAAAGTTGGTAATGGAAAATTTGGCTGTAATCAAAATCCAGCCAAAAATGAGCATTATGATTCATTCCCAAAAGGCATACTCCAGACTTTCAAACCAGAGAAAGACTGGATGTTAACGAATTTAGGGTACTCGTTACAGCAGAATGCAAGAATGACTCTCCATTTTACTCTTTGTGTTGTCAATTTTATTTAAACGATACAATTCTTTCTTCCTTTCACTTGTTTATATCACTCAGGAGTTAAAGCCTCTGAAAAACAATCACAACTTTTAGACTGGGAAACTACCTTACATTTTGTGAGAAATTTGGAAACAATAATCAGCCTTTCCTTCTTCCTATCATTTTCTACTCCCATGGGCTCTCAAAATTCACTTAGGACAAAGCGAATTACTTCTCGCTTATTTCCAAGGCAGATCAGAGATCATGTCTCTCAGGCAAAATTAATTCAGAGTCCAGACAGATTGATATTTCAAAAGAGTCCAAGTCATTAAACATTTGCATTGAAATTTGTGTGCCTACCAAATTTTTCTTTTTATTTAAGAATGCTTACATCATCTCTAGAAGTGCAAGTTCAAGATTAGCCAATTTCTTACGGAAATAAGTATCTCACAGGAAAATAAACAGTTCATTTATCAAAACTATGCATTTTTATATAATGTCCTTCCAAATGAATGGAACATCAAGACACGGTTACTTCCAGCTATAACTATATAAGCTCATTAGCTAGATCATACTGGTATGACAATTTGCTGGTTTTATGACTAGCAGTACTTAAGTGGTTGTAATTATAGTATCTGAAAGGTAGCATCCTAGTAAGATGAATGGAGAACATCAAAAATATGATGTTTTTTCCTAGTTGGCAGCCACATCCCCTAATGTAGCTAATGGGTTTTTTTGGTAGTCAGCATTTGTCAGGACAAGACAAATAGCATGTCTTTTGACTTGCATAAACTTTTCCAACCTTTCCTGCTTTGAAAACAGCACTAACAAAAACACGTTCAAGTACAGCTAAATATATGTGTAAAAACGATATTCACACTATTCATCTTTTTAAACTAATGTTTATATACTTTTTTAAACAACACCAATGTACCATTCAATAGGACTCGGATTCCTTTTTTTAAGGAATTTCACATTAGGAAATTTGAAAATAAAAATTATCTGTTAGAAACACAGATAGCTGGAACAGCTTCCAAATTTCTATGTGGCTCACCACCTTTTGTTTTATTGTTTTGTAGATCAAATAAATGCTTAATGTTTACACTGGATTATTTTGGGTTTACTGTTCATTTCTGACTTGCTTCTAGAAGAGGCATGCCATTTAATCACATTGCAGTAAGCACATTCCAAAATATTCAGAAAATTGCACAGCATGATGAAACAGGTCTACCATTAATAAAGACAGCTGTAGAGAAACAAGATGTATAATGGAGATCAGAGGACTAGAGACAGAACATTGCACAGACTATCCAGAAGAAAAAATAAACCCACTGTATATAATTTATCTCAGAACTAGCAAACTTCACACAAAAAAACAGTGGAATCTTGACTGTATGTATGTGAATGGTTATACCTTACTTGAATGCCAATAGGACATGAGTTTACCCAGTAAACTTCTCAATCCCCAAGAAAAATATTTAAAAATATTTAAAAATAAATTACATTTATGAGATAGAAATAAAAAGGAAAATATTTTAAGTAATTCCTTACAACATCTTATAACATTTGACAGTGGAAAAAAAAAAAACCACCAGCAAGCAACACACAACTGCTCTGCAAAAACTGTTGACTGACTGTACTTCAATATCTTCTTAACAGGTTATAGCTGACCTTTCTCTAATGGGCAGCAAAGATTGTTACAGGTTGAAGATACTTGAAAAGAAATGAGAAAAGCTTAAATATATCAGAAAACAGTACACTGTAATAAATTCAGTCTATATTACACAAAAGCATTCTTCATCTGACATGAAGTATGAGTAATTTAGCTGAATTATAAAAAAAGTTATTCCATATTTCTCAGCTATTCTTACATTTTCCTGTATTGATTAACCTGATTTCACCAGAAAACACTTCCTTGATACAGCTGTGAAGAGTTACTTAAAACAGAAAACATAATGCAATCAAGTAACTAAAAAATGCCAAACCAAAGTCAGGACTTCCAGAACCAAAAGACGGAAGTCTAATGCCTGCTCACATGTAGTAAAAAGTATTTCACAGCCTGATAATGGTGGGATGAGGAAGTACTGACATACACTGAATATGTGTGGTGGCAAACTTATCTTCGGTCAGACCAAGGAAAGCTAAAAAATTTTAAAAAACCTAGTAAAACCAAATAATCAGCCCATGCTATTTATTGGGAAAGACCTCCAAGATCATCAAGTTCAACCTCTGACTAAAACCATCATGTCAACTAAACTATAGCACTAAATGCCACATCCAATTGTTTATGAACCCAAACATAAAGTTGAATGTATAGTAATGACATAAATTTTAAAAAGTTAGCGTAAATTAAGATGCAGTAAAACTATCCTGGAAGCTACTACACCATCATCACAGAAATCCAGGTTACAACCCATGCTTTTTATGAGAACTTGAAAAAAACAAGGGCAGAAATCAGCTGAAGAAACTCTAAGGTGAAGGTGAAGAAGCAGTCCAGACAGACTATACATTGCACATTCATGATATTTCGTTTTATTTTATTTATATTCACTTCCCCCCTCCCCCAAATACTTGAATATTCTGCAGATATCAATCTACACCATTAGACACAGGAACTACTGTGCTCTAAGAATATCAGTACAGGACTGTCCAAGCATGAAAATCATCACCTATGACTGCACAATCTAATACTATCCTAAGAGAACCAAAGCGTACCCAGGGGTTTCTTCAACTTTAACCTACAGGTATGTACATCTGATTTCAAAATCTACTTGCTAGAATGTGACCAAGTGTACCGACGTTTTGGCATACAAGAAACAAAGACTACCTTAATTAACACACATTCCAACAGTAGAAGACAGTATCTGAGCTTGAACTAAAGTGTGTGAATCTGTTGAAGATCTGAGATCCTCAAAACTCTCCCAAAGTAGACATGAAAATGACAATTCACTTACTACTTACGTGGGCTACAGCATATTTGACTATACATATAGTTTCTCCCCTGCCTTATCATGTGTGAAAGAATTCAGGCTTTTCATTCCAATTTGATTGGGAACCTATACTGTCACTACTATTTACAGATCTGTACGAGTTTAGTTTTTATTTTTAGGATTTAATACTGCTTACATAAACACATTTATATTTAACTATGCTGAAAGATTGCTGCACTTAGAAAAAATACTGGAAGTGCAAAACTTAACCTTATTATGGTAAACACAGTAACTTGATTACAATTCTGATTACAATGTCTCAGACTTGAAGGAAAGCAAACTATTCCTACAAGATGCCAGGAAAAGGACTAGTAAAGGCAAATGCAGGTACAAAATTAACATTTGAAAATGTATCTGGCACGTTCCTATTTTTATGTACTTGCTGATGCACTTGATGCAGATTTCTGAAATGACTCATAACTGAAAACACTTACTGTTCTTTCTAGTTACACCAAAAATGTAACTACCGAGCAATGGTTTTCTTCATCCACAGACATGCACTATACCATTATTCATAGTATTTTCTATTTGAGAGCTGAGTTCCAGGACATGAATTATCATTTCCTGTTGAATGATAATGGTATTTCCACTCCACTAAAAAGGCCTTCCACTGAAAGACTTTTAATCACTATGATTAAAATGGATCCTAAAGGCCACATCAGATGAAGCAGAAGTAGTGCATTATAAAAACAAAGGCCTTAAATTGTAAATTTCACAAAATTGTGATAAGCTGGTGAAGGACTTCAGAATCTTTTCTTGTCTTATTATCCCCAGTATTGATTGAAATCTCTCCACCTTGAAATTGTTGGTGAGGACAAATCTACTGAGTCTCATTAAATCCAGCATAGGAATGAAGTCCCCAGAGCATTTGGGACCACTAAAGCAGATGCTACACATTTTAGAAAAATATTCTCTATCCTTGAGTATATGAACTACAGCTGCAATATGAAATACATATTAATTTGTTTCCATAAAAGTTCTAATGTAAAGGAGTTATTGTAGAACACAGCATTCTTATAATTTGTACTTGGAGAAAAAAAGGCATGTCAAAGCAACTCAACTTGATAAAACAGATTACAGATCTTTACATGCTGCTCACTACAGCTAGACTTGAAAGAGAATTTGTGGTCCTCAGTGGATTTACACATAATCCAATGTAAGTTTATGACCTCAGGTTTATCAGAAATGTTTTTTCTTTTTTCAGTCTACTGTTTCATACAACACATTAACATCAGCACAAAGATCTGTTCTACTCAATGGTAAACTGTTAACATGAACTTTGGATACGTGAGCCAACCGTACTGCCTGAGCTATAGCACATGTGCCTATCTGACCACTAACAGAGAGGTCATTGATCTTGCTGTAAGGGACAATATATCATAGGATGTACACGCCGATAGGCTCAATGTCATTTGAAGAAGTAGGAAAATATTCCTTTGTGACTATATTTATGGAATAGCTGACACATCCTTATCTAGCTGTTGCAGCCTGCATATTATTAATGCAGGGAAGACAAACAGAACACAGATTTGCCTGCAATAGTTTGTGCCTCTCTCATTCAACGGAAAAAATAGATGTTTGTATTATTTCTATAGATGCTGAGTTTTCCAAAAGCCTGTTGTGACTTTGGTAGGGTTGCATATCTTGTGAGTCAAAAAATCCACATTACTTTGAAGTAATTATGGTTGACTGTTTTATACAGTTCTGATCAGAAATACAAAATAAGACTGTCATGATAAAGGAATTCCTGTCCCCTTACAAAGTTCTCTCAATTCAACTTGCCACAAACATTAGCTCTATTCCACTCTGACTTAGCGAACTTCACTTACTCCTTTTTTAACTTTTTTTTTCACATTTTTTCAGGCTCGATATTCTACAAAAAGAAAAGTTAGCCGTTCCACAACAGTAATTTTTCAGCATATCTGAGTTGGCTTTGGATGGTTTAAGAGGCAAACCTTACTCCTCCATGTTGAAAAAATATTGAATTTAACACCTCCAAACCTGCAAATTTTAGGGTCATCTATAAGTTGGAAGTATTTGGCATCTACCAAAAATTAGAGCTTATCTTCTAAACCACCCTTGTTATAAGGTAAGATAGGCTGAAAGCTTTCAGTTCTGCCTAAGACAGACTAAGAACTGTGAAGTAGCTTTCTGAAGCAAATCTGAATACTGAACCAAGTCCAGATTAGACGCAGGTTGACCTTATAGCTATATCAATACACCCATCAATTTTACATATTACTTAAGCAACTATTTTTCATAGGCCAGGTCAAACTCTCCCAAGTTGAAAAAATACTGGCAAAATCACTACTGTGCAAGGTAAAGTAACCTTTATCAAGAGTTCTGTCCTGCTTTAAAACAGTCTCATGAAAACCTAGTTTTGTTTTCTTTCATATTGTATTGTTGTAGAACTTTTTTGGAAGAATACGGTTTTATAGACACCAGTGAAGACAATACTGTCTTCACTTTTGCCACTTTTATTTTTTTTGAGTGACTCAAAGGATCTATTTGACACCTTCAGAAGCACTGACTGGAGAATGAAAAAACAAAAAACCAGCAACTCCTAAAACTTATATTCTCTTTTTTTTCTTTCTATGATTTACTTTGTCTTGCCCCAGACAGATAAATTCCCCTGCCTTGTACATGTTCTGAACAATGTGGATGGAAAGTCTACCTGTAGCTTGACTGGGGTACTATTGCAATGTATAAGAGATTTAATATCAGTCATCACTGCAGTAAAATAAACTGTTGAGTTTTGTAGGCTGTTTGGGACTTCTGCCCCTCTTTTTTACATACAGTAGCTCTTTATGCTGGTACTTCACAAAATTTATAATTACCTTAGCAAACTGAATCACATGGTGCAGTGTCAAGTAGACAAGAATGAGCTGGGCACTGTGAGCTATAAAATGCTAACCAAATACATCTTTAGAAAGCTATTACTGATTCTGGCTTGACTCAGGCCTAGTTTCACAATTTAACCACAAACTGCACACTCAAAGTAAGACGATAAGGGGAAGAAAAATTTTTGCCAAAAAAAGCACTGGCAACACATAATTTTAAAAAGTAGTTCAAAGACAGCAGAAGGTGTATGAAAGTTCTTTATACAACTTCTTCCTTCCTTCTAAATCTTTCTAAAAAGGAAGCAAACATATATTCTGTATTTCTTACTGATTGAAAACCACATATAATTTTGTAAACCTAAAAGAAGTTCTGACCAATGCACGTGTGACAGCCATTTAGGGTTAACATTTTCTCTGACATTCACCAAAAATATGAAATGTTTTACAAGTGTACATATTGCTCCAACTTTATAAACTAGTTAACCATTTAAAAAGATATTATAGCAACAAATTTTCCAGTTAATTTTTATGGAGCAGGTTTTTGTATCTTCAACCACTAAAATTCTTTGTGATTCACACTAATACTTTGTTTGCAAGTGAAAATTATATTGTCCCCTAAACTATGAAAAATAATTTAGAGAATTTAGTAATTCAAAGTTCCTGTCCTCCAGAAGAGGAAGAAGAAAAACACAGTTAACACCAAATTAGATAAATTTATATGCTTGGAAATTCCATCCTGTTAATTTCTAAGGCTCATCAGTTCAATGTATGCAAGGGGCCATATATACCGATATGCAATTAGGCCAATAAACTCTGATGCTCACCTGTATTTTGGCAATAATAAAAAGCCAGAGATCTAAAGAATACAAAGTGCTTTGATTACTCTGTCCATTGATACTGTATATATTGATATTAAAATGAACCCTATGACTATAAAGTAGAATAGCATACTTTTTGATATGATGTTTTAGCTGTGTGAGCATATTCTTGGTCTTGCAGTACTTTTTGTGTATCAGCATTGAGAGCCTGTAGCTCCTTCATCAGCTTAGCCTGCTGTGTTGTATATTCAATGTTTTGTCTGTGAAGATCCTGCAGCTCCTCTAGCTCCTTCCTGTGCAAAACAAGCAACAAAGAGAAATTAAGAGAAAGAACCATGACCCCCTTTAAAAAATTGTATGCAAATCATTTTACTGTAGATAATGAGCTTCCTATTTTCATTTATTTCTCTGTCAATTGCCTTACAAACACTGTAAGTTACATATAAAATATTTATCATATATTTTTGACAAATATCTACAATACAGTTAACTTTCAAAATGGAATGCCTTTCAATTTTCCTCTAGTGCTTTAACTGCTCGAAAATAAATGAATTATCACTACTGCATAGTTTTCTTATCAATATTCAGTTAACACTTTAGCAGTATCAAAATGTAAAATATATAGAACACATCAACTGTAAATAAGTTTAATTTTTTAACAATCAGCAAAAGACAACATTTTCTTGAACTTGCAGAGTATGTGTGAAGCAAGCCTTTTTTCTGAAATGCATCTACTCCCTAGACACATAAGGTATGTTTGGTGAAAAATTACCTTTTGTCTGTAGGTATGACATACTGCAACAACCATAAACAAAGTAAGCAAAAACTTTGGTGCATATTATATGACATAATAAAAGCCCTATAAAGACAGTAAGAGGAATGATGTTATAATGCAACCATAGGATAGATCTAGTAAAATCAGCTTTCTTGATAATTTTACTGTACTGCTGATGGATTTTCTAAATTAAGATCAAAGTACAGTAAAACTTATTATAAACAGTAATTAACACTTTGAATATTTTCTGCAATACATATTAAAAGTTCAGATTATTCTATTAATCCCTATTTATGTATTTTCTCTTTAATTGCCTTTTAATTCACAAGCACATTTCATACTAGTATTACAAACAGATACTAAAATATGTATTTAGCACTCCAATATTCTTCCTTACTTCCTCAAAGAATTCTCTGTAATCTCCAACATATATGTAACATTTCTGTGCCTAGAATTACCATTAACAGCAGAAGTTATCATTGCATTTTTCTAATACTGCTGGAGATGTCCAGGCAAAGATTAGTGTACAAAAGGTAAGCAGCAATACCAATCTTATTAGTTCTTTCCAGGGAAAATACAGAATGACAAATGAACAATTTTAAGTGAAGCTCCCAAAAATCTTTTTTTTAAAACCTATGCCACTAATTAGTATGATTATTCACTATAGATCCATCTGAATAATTATACAGGACTTCAAATTACATGTACAATATGACAGTCAATTTAATTCTGTTAAAAAGCACCATTTCAGAAAGCCTGTTAACAGAGCAACACAGGGTAACACTTAAGGACATGCTAACCATGCCCACTAAGACTTAACACTAAGTCCCACTATTCTGAATGAATTGTAAAGTAGCTACCCAAAGTTAACAAGGATAGAAGTACATCAAGGACTCTTGAAGAAAACCAAAGTGGAACTGCAGCATGTATTGCATATGTACTAATTTAGTTCTGTTCAGAGGCACAGCAGCAGAAATTAGGGCACAGTGATATACTAGCACTTTCTGACAGCTGTACAACAGGCTTCCAAACAAGCACTTGTTCAATATCCTTGACTGCGTGTATACAGTGGAAAATGACAGATATTTTCACTGCAGTTAAAACATATATTATATTAATTTTGCACAGGTTCTCCACTCAGATCTTCATTTTGTTGTGGAAGGGAAAAACATCCTCAAGACCAGTCTGTTATATTGCTACTCTTCAATTTGCACGCAAACATCAGAGCAGTTATCTGTGTCTGTCACCTGAGAATGCAGTATTATGTGCTCTTTAATGGTCTGCCCACAAAGTGTATTAAGGTCAATGGGAATCTTTTTTGTTGACTTTATCAGACTTCCAGTTATACCCTTAAGGGGAGGCGGTGGCAGGGGGAAGCCAAACCTTGCAGGCACACCACAAACATATATTTGTTTATCTTAATTTCAAGGTTTTTAAATGTAAGGAAACTCAGTCACAGTTCCATTACAACACATTTTAAAATCCAAACTTTATTTATTCATACTGGTACTTTAACTTGCTTTTCTCTTTAGTGAATGAGGCACATTTTTACATTGTAAATCAATAGGGGAACCTTCTTTTATTTCATTTTTACAGAGCAATATGGAAATTATGCTGATCTTACCAGGAATTATTCAGTACCAATGTGCAATACAAATAAATACACAGAAATAAGCATCTCTGGCAACGGATGAGCCAAATTGATGGGGCAGCTTTAAACTAGGAATGGCAGGGAACAAAGATGCTGATGAAATGACAAGTGAGGGAGCTGTGGCTTGGGCTGGAAAGTAAAGGCACACAGGTAGATATGGACAGAAAAGATTTTATAATGAATAGCAGAATATTCAGGGCAGACCTTCACTTTGGGCACATAAATAACAGAGTGCTGACAGTGTGAGGAAGGTTCTTAAGGGTCTTCCTGGTGATAGGAGAAATGGGCGTTAATATCTTCACACACAACTCAATATGAAATAATCAGTCAAGTTCTGGTGAAATGGGTGTGGGGCTTTTCACAAACATCAAGCTGTGCAAGTTTGTTGCACAACTGAGTGCAGTCTGAACTTCAGGGAAAAATGTGCAGGCTTAAAAGAGTTATGAACATTAACTTCTCCACTCAGGGTGCACTTAAAACTAATTTTACTGGCCATACAATGCATGATAGTGGGGGATACATTTAAAGGGGGAATATTTAGTAAGCAATGTGGGAAGGCTGTACCTTCCTCGCACCTCAGCCAATAGGGAAAGGAGGAGGGCAACCTACAGTCAGAAGTTTAGGATAAAGGGAGGCTGTGTCCTCCAAAAACTCAAAGATTACACAGGGGTGTGGCCTAGTGGACTCCTTTTATTCAAATGAAGTTGATTCTTGCAGGACTCCTCTCTCTTGTGGACACTGGCCTTTAACAGTGTGATTTTCCACACCCTGGGAAATAAGCACAACTGGGCACCTATCTGAAGCTGCTGTTCAAATGCACACAGCACATTTTCATGGAAGATGACAGCAGGAATGAGAGATCTGTCTGCACTTGCTGGACCCATTGGGATCATGGAGGCAAGGCGGGACAACTCACATGGCTGGAGCACTGCCATGCATGGATATATGCCCTTGAGGAAGATCTCTGTTCAAAAGGAGTGTTCTGGGAAACTAGAGAAGTCAACCACATCTTGGCACGGTGATAGACCATTTAATGGAGAACATGATCACTGGGAGTGGTCATCACGGGAAATAATACTCATAGATTCGTAGAATATTCAGAGTGGGAAAGGAACCACAAGGATCATCGAGTCCAACTCTTTAAGTAAATGGCCTTTACAGGCATTGAACCCACAACGTTGATGTTATTATCACCATGGTCTAACCAACTAGCCCTGCAGCTTTCTCCAAGGAAATTACTATCTCAGTGGATAAGGGGTGAGCAGGGGGTGTTCCTCTTTTTGACTGCAGTATGACTTTTGACATTGTCTCCCATAAAATGCTCACAGACAGACTGATGATGTATAGGCTGAGTAAGTGGATGGTGAAGTTCCCTTGAACTGCGTAGAACTACTGGGCTTGAAGAGTTGTGATCAATGGCACAAAGTCCAATTCAAGGCCAGGCACTAGAGGAATAGTCTAGGGGCTAACACTAAGACCATCACTTTTCGACATCTTCATTAATGATCCAGACAATCGGACAGAATGCACTGTGGCAACTTTGCTGATGACACAAAAGTGGGGGATGGCACAACAGATGCCTGAGCTGCCATTGAGAGGAACCTTGATAGACAGGACGAATGGTCTAACAGGAACCTCATGAAGTTCAACAAAAACAAGTGGAAATTACTGCCCCTGGAGAGTAATAATTGTGTGTAAAAGCACAGTCTGGGGACAGACAAGCTGGAAACCACTTTGTTAGAGAACACTGTGGGGACCCTGGTGGACACCTGAATGACCATCAGCCAGTAACACGGCCTTGTGCCAAATAGCAATGACATCCTGAGCTGCACAGAGACTAGTGCTGCCAGCAGGGCAAGGGAGGTGATCCCTCCCCTCTATTCAGAAGTTTTATGACACATCTTGGTGCTGTGTCCAGTTCTGTGCTCCACAGTGCAAGAGACATGGACATGGCTGGAGTGAGCCCAATGAAGGGTTACAGATATGACTAAAGTATTGCACCATCTGTTATACATAGGCTGGGAAAGCCGTGTCTGCTCAGCCTGGAGAAGGAAAGTTCAGTGATATGCATCAACATCTACAAACACCTGATGGGAATCTAGAAGGAAGATGAAGACAGACTCTTTTAAGTGGTGCTCATTGACAGGAAAAGACACAATGAGCATCAATAAAAAAACAGATTAAACTCCAGCTACACATGACAAAAATATTTTAATCCATTAGAAGTGGCCAAACACTGGAAGAGCCTACTCAGAGAGGTTGCAGAGTCTCTATTATTGGACATACTGAGATTTGACACATTACAGGGCAGCCTGCTGTAGCTGATGCTGCTGGAGCAGAGGGCTGGACCTGCTGGAGGAGTGGGACTACACAATCTCCAGAAGTGTGTAGCAGTGAGATCCACTCAGGTAAGCTTGGAGTCTGAAATAACCAGCAAACCCCCCTGGGTTTGAAGAACCTTTCTGGTTAGGGTGACAGAAAATTGTCTCCCCAACAAGCTTTGAGGCTAGCCCCATGAATATGGGTCAGGAATCAGAGGTATTGGCTTCTGAAGTTCTCCTCCTCTTAATCCTGTATTTAGTTAATAGCTAGAAAGTTCTTTACCCGCAGTGTTATTATTGGTTTTTAACTTCTATATCTGCCCCCCTTCCACTCCTATTCCGCAGTCTATCTGTCAGTTCTGTATTCCCCGTGCTCCTACTGGTTATCCTCTCAAGACCCCTCCCATCTTTCCATCCCTCTTAACCCGATGTTCACTTCCGTTTGGCACTCTCAGCTCTTCAGAACCCAGCTCTGTCCTCCCACACGTTCCGTCCCGGCCCAGCCACCTTCTCCTCCCCGCTGTCCCACCAATAAACCCTGGATTCTAAAAGCTGAGAGACTGCATTTCCTTTATTTACCAAGGCTCCTATTATCTTGCCTTCGAGAAGCCAGCTCGAGCCCGGGTCCCGCGTTCTGGATCCGCTCCACCCACAGTAGCATGGTAGGCACACGGGGGGAATCTCTTTCTGTGGGGTTTTCGAGATTCCCCTGCCTCCCCAGAGTGAGAAAACCTCATCTGAGGTGTCTGCCAGTTTCAAGCACTCAGTGATTATGATTCTGTCACTAATTTGCTCGCCATGTTCTCAGTGCATTCAAGATCAATCTCATGATAATCAGAAAAATTGTTACAAGATAAAAAATTAATTTCTGATCTAAACATTTATAAACATGCTTACTCAAAGCAGCAAAAAATAAACACTCTACAAGACAGACACCTGTCTGTCACTGCAGCAGGGTAAGGATGTCAAGTCCTCAGAAAAATTAACAGTCTCGGGTGAGCATGTAACAGAACAAATAACCAAAAATTACTAATTCAATGTAACAAAGGTAATGAGTGGCATTTAAAATATGTGTCTTGTATATTAAAATATAAGAGTGCCATTATACACACCCATATATGTATATAGGTATCTGTATACACATACAGATTTATAAAAACATATACATCAACTCATAAAATATATAAATTATATGTGAACAATTACACACATACATAGAGATATACAAACATAGAGATATACAAATGCAAATATAAGCACATATTGATAAAATGTTTCAATATACTATACACGCTAATGTTGTAACATGTGTCCTCTCCCTGATCCATCCCCCTTGACCCTTCCGGACTGGCTGATGTGAGCCAGGACCGCCTCCTAACCCCACAGATAAAAGCCCAGCGGAACCCAGAACCCAGTCTCTTTGATTCTGGGCTCTATGGAGCAAATATCCTCCCTCGGCTCTCCTCTCCCCTCCCCCACTCCCCAGTTCCCTCCCTTATTATCCCAATAAACCACATGGAGCCTAGAATGAAAACAGCTGCCTTTCTAAATCTGCGACGCTTCTACAAAGACCCAGTCTGACCAGCCCCACCGCTCGTGGACAAGGAGAGACCATCCTGCGTGTTCCGGTTCTGGGGCAGCCCTCCCCCCGCAGCAGGGGAGAGCTGCCTTTAGGTACTGCACTGCTGCACCCTAATGAAACACAATTTTACAGAAAAAAGTCACCATCAGCAACAGTAAATGAGAAACAAAACTCTGTCAGCTAAAACCCAAACTGAAACACCTAAGTCTACTTTTTTCTGTCACCTCCACACTTCCCATAAACTAACATACTATTATACACTGAGAGGTTCATATAAGAACAGAGTCAGCAGATAATACTGAGAAATAAAAAAACACCTCTCTGTCTCTAATCTCATACCTCAAGATTAATACAATGCAAAATGAAGAAATTTACAAACAGTGGCCCGCACTCTTCAAGCAACAAGAAAGGGTGTGCTATGGAAAAGAGTCAGGTCTTTCTCAAGTCAAAACAGAAGAGCATTACTAAATTATTTCAATCACTGAAGTAAGACTGCTATAACATTACCCTTAGTAGACTCTGCTTTCTGCATTGCAAGGTTGATGCTACATGAAGACACTACAAAGCAGACTGCAGCAAGACTCAAGGATTTGACACCTTGTCCTGCCAGTAACAATATTTAAGCATCCTTACTATTGCTTAGGGTAGAGACAGCTCTGTTGCTCACATCTGACATTTCCTTCTCTATGTCCTTGTATGCCCCCACCAATGGTTTTAGAGTGACCTGTGGCTTCCCAGAGATGTAGATTAAATAAGTAGCTGTTGTCATTCCACAAGTTATATAACTGTGCTCCAAACAGAATTAAAAACACACACATCACCTCAAGTGATGATCTTAGCTTTGTTTCACCACCGCAATTTTGGTGAATACACTGGGACTTTGAGCACCTCAGCTGCCCAAGGAATGTAAGACAGTTTTGGGTAATTCAAGAAATCTCTAGATTCCATTACCTGTAGTTTAAAAATACAGCACACTGACCTATACAGCACACAGGTCCTATAATTTATGACTTCTCATGGAAATGGCATAAATATTACAAAATGGTTTATAGCACACAGCAAAGAATAACCTGAAAAATCCAAGAGTGGCAAAATAAAATCTGAGTGAAAATCTGATTGCCTCATAATTTACAGCACACAAGTTAAAAGCAACTGCATTGGAAGGGGTGCAGGGCAAGGTGGGGGCACATGGGGTGGGGGAATAAAAATAGCAATATTATTACAAAAATTGGTTGGCAAATATCAGAGATAGATTTGGACTAGATACGAATCAAAGGAATGAAGTCATGGCCCACATTTCCACTAAAAACACAGGGGCAGGAAAGTCAAATTCATTTTAGAATAGATTTTACTATATTTACAAACTGTTTAATATTTCCTGGATACCTGTGAGAGCAAGGCTCAAGCCTCGGTGAATCAAGCAAAACCCTCCAGTTTGATGTTCAGAGATGCACCGGAGCTCTCTGTCAGACCATAGAGTTCTGGAGCCTGGTATTTAGCATAATTTTAAAGCCAAAATTGCCAAGTTTGAGAATATGAAAATGGAAAGGTTGCCAGGGACTTTAAAGAGATCCAGAAAATCTGTACTGAATGCAAACATGAAAAATATACCAAGAAAATGCATTTCACAGGTAATTCAGAAGTTTGAAATCAAACCCAGTGAGGTTGAGTGCTTTAAAAAAATTAAGTCAAAAAAGTAATGTAGTGGCTTCTTGAAGACATTCACTATGTAGGATGGATGCTGTAAATACTGTTGGTTCACTGGTCCTAGAAAATTTATCTTCCACACCTCAAAAGTATGTGGCAGACTTATACTGGCACATGGCAGTATTTTCAAAAACACCTCTTATTCTGTATGACCAGCATTAGACCGGAGTATTTCTTTTGGAGAGAGTTTGGTCTCTGCTAATCTGCAGAAGAAAACAATTCTCTTGATGTCTACAGACACATCTACCATTAAACTAAAAAAACCTCTTGCTAACAAACTAACAGATATTCACAACAGAGCACTAGCCCAGTACACACGTATTCCCTCGGAGATCTCCTCTTCCCATTTACTTTAGCACCTAGTGTAAAAATTTCAGACAGTATTACCAAGGTGTCAGCAGAAAGTGTATTTTTCTGAATCCATCTATGTGGCATATGAAAGAAGACAAAAAATGAACAAAGCCAGTTGCCTTTTTTCTTCTTCCAGAGCTTGTTTTTAACAATTACAATTGTGTTCCTGCCCTGTTTTCACAGAAAGGGAGGGTAGGGAAGGTAAGAAGGCAGCAAATAAGGAGACACAGGGAGAACACAGGCATTTCCAAGTCAGATCATCTTTTTCAGCTCTAAAAGTTTGTAATTGGTGACGGGAAACTGAAGTTACTAAGGAGGATGTGGTATTCTCCACACTATTTGCCAAAGAATTTTCTGCCAGCATCAAATGAAAAACAAGCATTCAATGTGATACTTTTACAAAAGTAAATTTTAAAATTTTAAATAGGAATTTTAGAAAAAATCAGTTACCAAAAAAAGGAAAAATTAAATACTTTAATTATAAAGTCAACGCAGTTCTAAGACTTTGGCCTAGAGAGATAATAATATGGAAAGACTTCATTTTCTCCTGCGATTTTTTCCTTTAACTGTGGAGCTGTTACTTTAACTTAAATAAGAGTTTGTCTTTTGTTTACAAAGACTTGTATAATTTTGACTATTTTTTTTAATTGAGGAAACAACAGAAAAGTAGTTTACATAGTGATATCTCAGGAAGATACGGAGAAAATTCATTATTCTGTACTACAGAAATACAGAATATTTGCAGTTCTTAGAATGTATTGCTAACTACTGAAACTGTGAATTTTATGTAACATAAGCCACTTAGCTTAAATCTTTCTTCATAATAGAAATGTCAACAAGAAACTTGTAGCTGAAATTCATTGAGAAAGATTAGGAGACAGAAATTAGCAGACACTGAATTATAACAGTACTGATCAAACATGTACGCATAGAACATGTGAAGCGTAACTCACAGTGATATCAAAAACTACTATTATTCATTGCAATTACCACTGAGTATCCAGGAAGGAAAATATTAAAGCACACAAAACCCCCCCCATATCATTGGTTCACCAAACTGTTTTCCATAAATTTAAAAGATTGGTTACGTGGAAAAACACGGAAAAAGAGCACATTTTAAAATATGTATGCTGTATCTCTTTATTACCTCATGTACAGACCTCATGTTCAAAAATGTCCTTATTTTAATTCCATATTTTAATGAGATGCTTGTGCTAAATTCTAAGAGGTTGTTTTCAAACGAACAGCAAAGAATACATTTCGATAAATTTGAAGTTCAATGATTAGGCGAACTCAGACTGCAATATCCTAAGCTGCAACCGGCAAGGAATAATTTTGCAAACTTGATTACTTGATTCTAAAATGCCGTTTTTGCTGTCTCTAGTCCTCACACATACATATTTTTCTGAGAGTAATTTCGGGACATAAATTCTATTAGTCCGTTGTTGAACTTCACAAATTCCACTGATTGCCTCTTTCAATACTATTTCTCAATAAGCTCGCCCAGTTTTATTGCCTTTTTAAAACCCAACTGGTATTACTACTTTTAAACATGAAAAAACAGTACATTATTTTTTTCTCATAAAGATTTTAACAAGATGACAATTTAGGTCAGATGCACCAAAAACTGTACTTCCCGGGTTTTGTATCTTTTTCCAAAAAACACTTAGATTTTGACTCCCTACAGAAAGAAAGGTTATCTGTGCTTGGAAAGTAAAGAGAAGTATCCATACCAATGATTTCTACTTCCCAACTGCAGCTGTTCAGGCAAAACCACAATCTGAAGGAATATTGAAGGGAATATTATTTATCTAACATGGAAGTAAAACACTGTGTATGGCTCTGAAACTAAGAAGTAAAAAATGGGCAATTTCCTGACAATCCACTTAAAGTTACCAATTATCTTCTGACATTACCTTCATTCTGGGGAATTCAGCAGAATATTAAATTAATGTAATTCATTCTGTCCTTTACTTCTTTTCCAAGACAAAAAAATTGCAGCACTAATCTTACAGATTCAGAGTAAAGAAATATTGTGTGAGACCTAAGATAAAGCTCAAATCACTGCACTTTAAACCTTTAGCACAGGTCTATGTAGACTTTTGCTGACTTGTCAGATTTGACTATAATTAAAAAGTTAAATTTAGGCCTAAAGGTTTTTCAAGTTTAGGCTGTTTAGCCTCTCTAATTAATGTTTATGTCACTTATCATATTGTTATTTTGTAACTTTCAGTAGAGACTGGTAGTTCTCTGACCCAAGGCTAATTGCCAAAGTGTAGTTTTTTAAGGCTATCACTACCCAAAACCTGGTAAGATATACCAAGAGTCAAAATGTATCAGAAAGAGTTTACATAAACTGGTAGACTTCCAAAAGCCTTACATCTTGTGGAACAGAATGGTAAAATACACTGTTGCACAAAAATATCTCTAATGCATGGTACTGCTTCGTAAGCGGACAAACTCTTTTGGAAAACGTTCAGATTTTAATTAAAGTTATTATTAAATACTTACTTGGCTCTGATCACATCAAAATCCTTTTGGAAAAGTTCTTCCTGTTTCACAGCTACCTGAGATGACAAGTTACTGCATATACTCTGCAAACTTTTTATTTGTTCTCTTGTCTCTGCTAAATCGGTTTCCAAATTCTGCAAAAACATTTGAAATGCATTAAAGATTATCTAGAAGAAATAACTTGCATAGTAGATTTTAATTATCTATGTATATAGATATATGGATGTGCACATACATACATACATGCATACATTTATTGTGGTCTACACAAATACATATAGGTATACGTGCATGCATGAAAAATGTGAAATACCAGAAAAAAACGTGTACTTCAAATATCATGCGGCCACCTCTTCTTTACTCTAAGAAGTTTTCCTTAACTCAACTGCTGGATGTGGAAGGAGGATCCTGAATCAAACCCTTCCAAAACAGTAGTTCCCTATTTAACTACTGAAATGATGAAACCTCCTTTTCTTCAAAGAAGCTCCTAAAAAAAAGCAGCTATATGCTCATGGTTTTAAACTCCCCCAAAAATTCACAATATTGTGTATATGAACTAAGAATCATACATACAGATTCATTTTTGAGACTGCTTGTTAAATCTGCTCTTATTTTGCCCTGCTGATTCAAAACAAGGAATAGTTTCTTCAGGAAAACAAACAGCATACAAAATTTCTGAAAGTACTCACTGCAAACAATGCAAACAAGCAAGGGTCTTGCCTTTAACCCTAAGCCTTACTGTAGAAGTTAGTCAGCAAACTGTGAAGGCATACCCGGGTAACACGGCAGCAAGGCAGCTTACTCAAGCGAGACTTCAATCTCTACATAAATCTTGCTAGAGTTTCCTCAGAAGAGCAATCCTTAGGAAGCTTTGTATGACTATTCACCCCAGAGTGTTTTGAGGCAACAGTGGAAATAGAAATATTACAGCAATATCTAGAAGAGAATTTCAGAAGGTGGCAACAGCCTTAGACCTGCTTTGGTATTATGCTACTCACACATGCAATCACTCGTTCTCAGTAAGGCAAATATTCCATGATTCATTAATAATTTAAAATAAAAGCCTCCTCATAGAATAGCTTCCCTAATCTACTGCCAAGAGTATATTAGTTTTCCATTTACATACAGGCTTAGTTAAAGAAATAAAGAAATGCACATATTTCCCTTTCAGCAATGATACCTCAAGTATTGAGGTTATCAAAATTTTTCTGTAACTGAAAAGTGAGTAATTAAATCCCAAATAAATTAAACTCCTTAAAACTGCACAAAAATTTCTTATAGGTACTTAGATGTATCTGAAGTGTATTACAATCACATTCCTTGGAATTGTACGAGAACTATCATGTCCTCTAACAGTAACAGCAAAATTCACAGGTTAATGAGGTAGGAAATCCATTTGTTTCTTGTCAAGTATAAGGCTATATGGCTGGTGTACCCAACTAACGAGGTACTGTTCAACATCAAAGGCTAGGTAGAAAAACTTAATTTTTCATCGAATAATGAAAATTTTCCAAATGATAGCAGACAGTGCACTATTGACATGTGAAATTTTTTAAGTGTAATAAAGTATTTACAACTTCCCGATAAATAATCCTAGGTTTCTCCTCAGTATTTCTTTTTCCACTGCAGCTCAAGCTATTGACTATGTGAACAAATAGTTCATATACTCTGTGAATAAATTCTAATTGCCTGTTTTTAATATCACACTATAGAGCTGCAGAGGTTTACCATGTAACAGATGGAAAAAATCTAATGTTGCCACTGCTGTAAGTCCCCATCATCCCTTGCAGGGTACAATACAAAGAACACATTATTTTGTCATAAATACAACTTAAGAAGTTATCTAACTGCAGAATATAAAATTAGAAAAAAAGCATCTTTCAGGACTTTATTTGTGACATATGTGACTTCAGCTTTTGCTTTCAAGTAAGAAATTAATCAGTTCAACCTTTTGAATGTATTTTGAAAGCTTCAGGTTTTTTTGGAGGCATTACTGAAAGAGCAGAAAATGAAAATAGGGAATGGAAAAACATGCTATACAAATATCTTAGGTACCAAAATATTATATACTGAAGTACAAAAGCTCAGCTGAATACTGAAATCAGAAATCTAAAACAGAATCATGGAATGGTTTGGGTTACAAAGGCAATGCTGTCTAGTTCCAACCTCCCTGCCATGGGCAAGGAACATCCCCCACTAGGCCAGGCTGCTCAAGGCCCTGTCCAGCCTGGACTTCAACACTGCCCAGGCTGGGGCATCTGCAACCTCCCTGGGCAACTTGTTCCAGTGTCTCCTCATCCTCATAGTAAAGAATTTCTTCCTAATCTCTAATCTAAATCTCCCCTCTTTCAATTTGTACCCACTCCTCCTTGTCCTCTCACCACAGTTCCTGACAGACTCCCTCTCCAGCTTCCCTGTACGCCCCTATCAGATACTGGAAGGTTGCTGTGAGGTCTCCACACAACTTTCTCTTCCCTGGGCTGGGCACCCACAAGTTTCTCAGCCTGTCTTTTTAGGGGAGGTGGTCCAGTCCCCTCATGGCCCTCCTCTAGACCCGCTCCAGGAGTGAGACTTGCTCCAGAGCAAGACTTGCTGCATGTCCTTCTTATGCTGGGGACACCAGAATTATCCACAGCACTCCAGCCGGGGTCTCACAAGAGCAGAGCAGAGGGGGAGAAATACCTCCTTCGACCTGCTAGCCACACCTCTTTCAATGCACTAAAGGACATGGATTTCTGGGATGCAGTTGCACATTGCTGGCTCATGTTGAGTTTTTCAACAAGATCATATTTTCGACCATGAAATAAACCTATAATATTTTTCACTCAATTTCTGGGTATCAGAATTTTTTAAGATCACATGGAATTTATCATGTTGCCTTTTTGTTGATACAGTAGCCAAAAAGTTCATTGCATAAACATGCTAGGTAAAATGGTGAAAATGTATCTAGCACAAATACTCCTAATCTGGGTTTTCAAATTACAGTACATTTCAATGGACTGTTTAAAATTCAACTTTCAAAGGATATTTTTAAAAATGCTATTTAAAACACAGTAAGTCAAAACATCAAATAATTCAGTTATATGAGAGAGAAAATGCATATTTATAGAAGACACAGTGCAAGACAGCACAAAAAGGTGGATTTAAAAGAACTTCAAACATGAAAAACATAAAAAAACCAAGGCATGAGGTAGCACAGTTGTGTTCATTATGGAGTCACCATGAATTAACACTGAGGTTTTGTTATTTGCAGCTTCAAACCCTTTGAAAGTCACTTTCGAAGACAGTAGCTTTATTTTCATGTTTTTTCCTGTTATATATTATGACAGAAGTGAGAGTAATTTTTCAAGGTCTCATCTCAATAAAACTCTCATTTTTCAGTGAAACTAAAATCCCAGGCTCCTCTTGACAGAGATGGCTGTTTCTTTGAAAATTCTGACCTTCACACTTAAGAAACTTCAGAAAGTACTGTGCTAACTAGGAATTAACAAAAACAAATGAACAATCCACCAGTAAGCAATTCCACTATCTTTTACTTCATCTCCATCTTCATCTTAAAATCTGTCAGTGTGATATTTTGTCATCTACATATAAAGTCTTTTATGACTTGAGTTTGGGTAAAAAATACATTTGTCTTGATACTAAACAATAGTAAGTAACCTCCACCTAAAGAACAACCAAATAACTCAAATGTCTAACTGATTCTTAGATGGGAGAGAGCTGGCTGATTGACAGCTTTTTCACTTGTTCACTTTTAGGACATACAGAAAGCTGATATAAGCTATAGGAAGCACAAAAAATTCTGAAGAACTACTTCAGGCAGAAAGCTAAGACCTATGTTAACTTTCAACACACTGTACATAATTTATATGAAGGAACATACAGAAAAGGCAAACAATAAAACACTATTTTCAGCCATTTAGCCACCTTATATCCTCCTTTGAATGTGTCTCACTCTGATTTCAGCTAACATGACAAAATTGTAAAGTGATGTTCCTTAAAAGGACAAACTAGACATTTTAGCTTTTCCTCTCTCTCCATTTGAAAAAGTTTAATTTTATACCCAAATTCAGGTTATAGTAGGTTTGAAAAACAACCAGTCTTTAAAAGTGAAAAGTGGCACTTTTCTACAATGAAAATGGTTTCAAGACAAAAAAAAAAAAAAAAAAAAAAAGGTTAACAACACTTAGTTCAGCCTCTGTACAGGCGACCACTTTGCCAAATGTGTGATTGAGATCTCACATTTCTACCATCTAATACACATTTTAAAGGCAATGGTGGGCTAGCTCATGTTGATAAGGATCCTTTTTATTCTTTCAGATAGAGAAGACTAACATGGATAACATCTGTATACAACACATGTATAATATTGTTAAATGCTGTGTTTATTACTGAAAAACATGTACAAAAAGATGTTGATTCAACTCCCAAATTTAAGGCTGAGAGGCAGCCAACTCTCTCAGCACCCCTGGATGCAGTTCATTTCAGGTTGTCCAACTGATGTGTCAAGTTCTCTCAGGTCTCTTCCAACACATCCACTCTTTGTACTTCACACTGAAGTCTGTCTCTAGGCACAAACTTTTGCGGACATCTTGGAGAAGACTAAGGCAAAAACTTAGGCAATATTTAGTACCTCTGCTGTATCTATTAGCTTTTGTAATTAATTCATCCTTCTATTTCAGCATCAGGCCCCCATTTTCCTTGTTCAGCCTTTCACTGAAAAAGCAGTGCAAGAAACTCTGGTTATACCAGTTATTATTTGCCAGTCTCAACTGAGGGTAGGGTACCACCACCCTGCAATGTCCAGACAATGTTTCTGAACTCCTCCTCTACAGCTTTCATTGTTTCCTATTCTGAAGACTGTTTTCAACCTGCAGCCTACGCTGGAGTCTGGTGGTGAATCCTGTTTAGCCAAGCTGATCTCCTGCTACATCCACTTTTTTTCACAGTAGACCATACTTGGGCTTGGAGGAAGCTGTCTTTAAAGACATGAAAGCTTTTCCTGAGCTCTTTACCCTTTAGTGCTGCTTCTCACAGGATTTCGCCTAGGAGTACCCTGAACAGCTGAAGACTGTGCTCCTTAACTCTGCAGCTGTACTGTGCAACTTTCCTTCTATCATTGTTTCAAGGTCTTGGCCTTGACAACTTCATGGTCATTACAGCTAAGATTCCCACTAATTACTGTTTTCTTAATCAGTTTTTCTTTGTTTTTAAACAGCAAATCCAGCTGTGAGACATCCCTGGCTAGTTCAGGTAACATCCATCCCCAGAAGTACCCTCTGTCACACTCTAGACACCACCTTGATCTGCTTGTGACACCCTCTGAAACACCAACACTACTAATTCCCATCCCTGCAATCATCCAACTCTTTCATTCATCAGTGTGCCTCATCAACCAGAAGACAGAGACATAAAAGTTATTGTGACTGGGTTCATTGAAGGGATGGGTAACAGATTTTCAATAATTTGTCCAATATTACAAGCACTATGTTTGACAGCTTAAAAATTATTTTATCAGTTTGGCACACACTAGATTTTTCTCTCCCAAGAATCAGCACATCATTTCTTGTCATGGAAACCGTATAATCCTTCCATCATACAGTCTGAAGAAGTCAATTTGCAAAAACTTTACTTCCCATGTTAAGAGATCTGAATTAAACTCTTTAGAAAGAGTTTCCATCACCACAACAATCAGAAGCATCAGCAAAATTGCTAGTGCAGAAAAAAGGGGCATTTCTGGGTAAGGTGTTAGATATTTATTGCATTGAATGTACTTTGATAATGTAGAAAAACAGAGCACTCTAAGTGTACATTAATTACGTAAACAAAAGGAATCCACTACCTAGACATATATATAAGCAGCTGTTGAACTGCTAGATAGCATGTTTGTGGCTCATTTCTTAGAGGAATTTAAAAAACACTAGCCAATTTCCACCAACAGACATTAAAAAGTATCATTTAAATAAAAGAGAATACACTCTGTACCATGAAATCACATTTTCTCTTTTTTTGTTTTATCATAAACTATGAAAATAACTTTTTAATATATTCTAAGCAATAGTTAAGACCCCTCACAGAATGGAGAGCTTTGGAGGCAAGGACTCAATGTATTTGGAACTACATGTTCTTCCAAAAAAACAAAGATTAAGTCTACAGCAACAAGATTATAGATAAGTAAATTACAAATCAAGGAAAACATTGTGGTAATACTTTTAAGCTTTTATTATTTCACACATATATATATATATTATCTCAAAGTAAAGTATCTTTTATTTTTTAATGATTACATTTTAAGATGACTATTTGAAGTCAGATTCCTGCTTTGCAGCATGAATTTTTAAAAAGCTGTGGGTCTTAAGTGATAGAATGTAAATGAATGCAAGTCCCTACTGGTAGATTTGAATATATAACTTGCTATTTAAAGAAAATAACTTGTAGTGAAATGTCTGGAGAAGTTAATTCTCAAATAACATCCAGGAGTCCATTCCACTTCATACCTTTATTCTGGCATCATTGCCAGACTTTTCTTTTTCCATTGTGCCTCCTGCTTCCTCAGTTTCTCCAGGTCACTTAGCAGGTCAGCACAGCATATATTTAATCCCTTATTTTCCTCCTCCAGGTTTTTTATAACCAGTCTGTTTTGCTCTTCCTTCTTCTGTGCACACTCCTCAGTGTCCTGTAGAACAGTACCACAAGGGCCGATAAACAAAAAGTGAGAACTAATCAGCAAATACAAACTGTGCAGTTTTACCCTCACAGCAGCTTCTTCTATATTTGATGGCCAAGGTCACCTGTGTACTTTTATTGGCCTCTTTCATGCAGGTGGAAGGGTCATATTTTTTAGCTGGATGACAGCTTTGATGAGTACACATTTGCAAAGAGCCCATTAATTGATCAAGCTGCCTTTGATGCTGTCCCCAGCTATTTTTGAGACCCACACAGACATATCCTCCCAGACCTCAGCTTTATCAATTAATAATGCCAGTCCCATCAGAATCTAATTACAAGAAGCCACATCTTCACACTTCTACTTTCTTTGCTCCATTTCCATCATTAACTATTTATCTGAAAGTTGTAAAGCTAGGATTCTTGGCTTTAAAGCATCTTTCTCAGTTGGTATGTGAGAAAACGGTAAGGTATAGCAAGGCCTAAGGCAATTTTTTCTCCAAGCTTGTCACTTTCTGTGCCACAAAGGCTGACATTGCTTAAAGAACTACTTCAAAGCTACAGTCTTATGAAACTATGTACAAGTCAATACACCTTAAGTTCTTGGCTTTTATCTTTAAATTTCCGGTTCAAGTTACAGAATTCATTCTTCAAACGGGCATTTTCCTCATCCACAGCACTTTTTCTCTGCATTATGCTGTTTATCTCCTGCTGCTGTCCTGTGAGTATCTATTTAAAAAAAATTAAAATCTGTTCATAGGCAAAAAGCAAGTGCAAAAGAACATGCATGTCCTGTGTTTTAGGCCTATGAAATGTAACTGTCTGACATATGCAGTTTTTATAACATTATTTTAATTCCATTAGTGCTTTAATCATACTCAAAGCTGAATGATTGTAAGACACAGTAATGCAAATGAGGAACCAAATATTCTGCTGCTACTGAACAAAGAAGCCTATAAATGCAGAACTGAATGGAAATTACTCAGTGAAGCTTACACAAAAACAGTCATTTATAGAAGTTGTATCTGTGCTTATGGATTAAGATACAGTAGAATACTGTTTAACTTGTACTTCTAGCACACCAAAAATCAAGCCAAAGAGCTGAATTCAAAATTCTCCAGAATTTGTGGCAGTAAACAGAAATGACTATTAAGTGAGGCTACCAAACTATTATGACACAAAATAGTTTTAAAGAGAAATGAGACTAGCTGAATTTGCAACTCACAGAAAACAATACAACATTGCTCAACACGTACTATGAGTTACTTCATCCACACACAGAAAAATCTCACTGGCATAAACAAAGAACTTCCAGTTTCTGTGATAATTTTATTTGGTTCTCATAACATTTGTATTAAACACTCTCACTCTTAAATGCCTATTAGAACTCTGTATTTTTCTCCAGGAGTCCTATCTCTTCCTAAATCAAAAGGGCGTTAATCTATAATATTTGTAGAGCAGTGATACTATAACTGTGTACAAAACTGATGAAACTTTCATGTTGGGAGTAAAATATAACTGCTTTGCTTTTAATACACAAACTAAAATGAAATGTGAACAGAAACAAAAAAATGTCACCAAGATAATAATCCTCTAGATTATTCCACTATACTGCTGGTAATATATGTAAAGGTTTTCAGTGTCTAAACCTTACATTTGGTTGAGAAGTATGTCACACAGAAAAAGAATGAAAATGTAAAAACACGCAAAACAGTAAATTTAAGGTTGTATTTTCACCATTCAAAAGGCAAAACATTTGCTCTTTGGATATATTATTATACTTACAGAAATAAACTGTTGCTGGCAGAGATGATTTAGTTGACTCTTTAAAAAGGTATGAATCCACATTACTATGGAAAGCATCAGTAATTTTGTTTGTTGCCCTCCCACTCCCCAGGCCCTCATGGAATTGGAGTAAGCAGCTCCTTTGAGTCTTCCTTCTAGCTCATTACTACTTACTTAACATTTATCAAAACAAAAGTCTGTACTTGGAGACAACCTTAAAACATCATTAAAAATCCCACCTATGTGAAAGAGACTATTGGCTCCGAGCTAAGAATTCACAAACACACATTTTCATAAAATCTCCAGCACTTAAAGGCATCTAATTTCTGAGTACACAGGCACATCTCATTACTACATAGTTTCATTATACACTGTGCAGAAACTGGTAAGCACATGTGTATTTGTAAAGTGAAATCAAAGATATTTGGGTTCTGTTTTGAATGGGATATTTTCCAGCAATTTAGAGAATGAATGGAGACATGATGGTACAAAAGTGCAACTAGATACTTCAAATGTTTGTTCTGTATTGCTGAGATTAAATTTCCAACTGAAATAAACTACTTCCTGCGAATACGTTGCAGGATAATCAGACAGGTTATCCTGAATCAGACTTGCACACTAATTACTTATCTCTGCAATTGACTGACTTAACACTTTAAATCAATCAAAAGGCAAATATACCACATCAATCACTAAGCAGCAAACTCACCTGAGTAGTGTACAGTCATCTACTGCAGCAGTAGTGAAATATTATCTAGGTGAGTTACACTTGCATGGAAAAAAATCCTGTTGTTTCAAAGCATTTTTCTAGGGTATCACTTCACATACTCTGATCTTTTCCTCTAATTGAATTGAACTTTTACTCTCATATCTGTTAATTTCATTATAAAGAAGGGAAAAAACCCAGAAGTAGCATTGGGGAACCATGACTGGATAGAAACAAGGGCCATAAAATAGAATTTCTAAGATACAGACAATTAAGTAAATTATCATCCGCCCTTGCCTGTGCAGCCATTTTTGTACTTTGCTTCCACAACCTATACATTACTTCATCTAACAGGAGGAAGAGAGTCAAGATTGATTTCTTACATCAGAGAGCACAAGCAGTGCTCCTAAAAGACAACCCTATTCTGGTAGGCAAGTGAAACAGCAGGGAAAAAACCGTACCTTATCAACACATGGAGCAACCTCCTGCACGAGGTTATTTTGACAGATTTCACCAGGTAAAACACTCATCAGGAGTTCATCTATTCCCACAGTATCTACTGATTTTTGTCTAGATACCATAAAGAAAGTCTGACACTACACAAGAACAATCTCAACTTACACTTTGAGTTGACTCAGTCTCACTTGTTTGAGTACAATAGGGCAAAAGTAATGTTTGACAGCTTGGTGGTCAAGAACCGTAACAGACCCTCATATAACTAAGACATTTAAAGCACATTTGGAAAGGTTTTTTCATAGACAAACTTCCAAGAAAGAAAACTATTCTAAAGTGAATTTGCTCTAATGAAAACCAAAACAATCTGATTTTACCCTTCTGTTTAGCTATGAAGAGTCCCTGTATACTGCTGGAGCCCAGAGTGCTGCAGGCAACAATACATAGAAAGAAACACTGTGACCTGGTGGAGCAGACCTTTTGATGTCTAAGAGGACTGTCATTCCTGAATTCATTTTCATCGTTTCCCATGCCATCTCTTTACCTACAGCACAATACAATTCTTTTTTTCTTCCACAATACTGTTGAATTGTTTACTGGCAAATACTACTTCTTTTTAAAATACCTTCATATTAATCTGCAGAGAAAGCAAAGTAACATACTAAGTCAAACTAAGAAAATCGGATATGAGGACAAGAGATCAAAACCAAAAGGCGACAATAGCCCTTTTTTGTCTTAGCTCTGAACATGTCAGCCTTTTCATGGCAGTAGGATGTTAAAATTATCTGTCCGTATTTCATGTGAAGAGACACAAGAAGTTTTAAATTAAAACCTAATTTTTGCCCATTGTGAATTTAGATAGTATAGCACTGTATGGATGTCGCTGTTGAGCCGCTAGCTGAGAGGAAAACCCAGGTTCTCAGGCAAGGAAAGAGAAAAGTGCATTTATTATTTTGATTTCCATATATATAGAGTTTTCAGAGGTCACCCAGATTGGTCAGCCAGAAACCTCCCCCTAGGCCTAATTGGCCAGGCCTGAACTGCCCTAATCTCGAGACGATGTTTTGCAAACAGCCAAACTTTATCTTTGTTTATGAAACGTAGCAAAAATGTTCTCACAAGAAAGACCTGTGCTAGCCACATATGGAGACAGTGAACATGATGACAAAAGCAACTCTTTAATGCTAGGAGTCTGATTCCAAAAAATATGTGAGTTAGGATACAATTCCCAGAGGTTATCTACTGCTTGATATTGCAGACATCATCACTGAAATTCCAGTCTTCAATGAAATATTTGATCTGCTACATAAAAAGCTTGCAGAAAGAGCTATGAAACAAGAGCTGTACATGCTGTTACTGCATTAAGTGCTTTCCAAATTTTCATATTTTGGGGGTCAAGGCAAAACAAAAGTTGGAAAAACCAACTCCTAATTCTGTATTTTGAAATCAGATCAGACTGCACTACTAAATCAGCATTGCATAGCTGCCTCCATACAGGTTTGTAAAATGTAACTAAGAGTGGGTTTTATTTCATGTCAAGAACTTAACTCAGCCTGGAGTAAAAACAATCTAGCAGAAACGTAAATGGATGCAACAAAGAGGCATGCCTTTTGGTTCCTACTACCAAAAGGATCAGAGTAACAAATAAATATTAAATTCTGTGCTTTCTTCATTGAATTCTTTATCAGAAGATTTTGCTGTGCAGTAGTCCACTTCTAGTACACCACATGGAAAAAAAAACCAAGGTAAATTGAACATAAACTGATAAAAAATTGAAGTATTTTCCCCTTATGCAGAAACAAAATTAATTTAGTAATGGAATTATTTTATTAAAACTTTAATGTGGAAGTATTATTTCTTTCACAGCTCTTCTCAGAATTTCTATTTCAACATTTTGTGACGTATTTTCTCCCTTTCATCATCTCTTTTTCCTCACCAAGTAGCTGAGGTTGACTTACCACACTCTTAACTTCTCCTCTCCAATTTCTATTTTCTTTTCTAACATGAATTTAACAATTAGTATACACCCCTAAAAATGTGCTAATAGTATATTATACCTTCCCTTGATTTAGCTTTCTTAAATTACTCTATTTTTTTCAACTTTATTAATCCTTATGGCTCTTGAGCATTCCTATGCACATTTAACAAAAAGCATTACTAATCATATTCTCATACAGTCCTCCGAAACAAAAAACCAAAGAAAATATAAAACTAACAAAAGAAGTTCACTTTCTTTCATCTCATGACTATTCATTTGATTCTTAAGTTATTTTTTGATGTAGGACAAACAGAAGTTCAATCTAAATACTTCATGAAAAGGTAACTATATAATACAATGAGAGCCATTAGCTGCATCCAGCAGTCTGTACAGTGTCCTTTCAGAGTCTAAATGATACTAGCTAGTTATGATATAAAACACAAGTTATTTTTAAATCCATAGTGCCCTAAAACACCAACAGTGCTGATTCTACAGTAGATAGATTCCAGAGCATACTTGTATTCACAGCTGAGTATTCAACTTAGAACTTGACTCCTAACAAGGATGAAAAAAAACAATGAAAAATAGCAACTGACAGATAATGGATTAAAACGTAACTCACGTAACAGTATTTTGAGTGCATATCCCATTATTAATTCTTACTTTTCCCTCCTAGCCTTCTGCCAGAACAGTCTTAAACAAATAAAAACGCAACCACAAATAGAGGGTAATTGAAGTGGTGGAGCTCACTTGATTTTCACACCACCAAAGTTTGTTCTTCCTTGTCCAATCCCATGCTCTCCAGGCTTCCCTGATATAAACCAATTCAAAAAATGGTTTCTAAGAAAAAGAAGTATTAACCTGCAAGTAGGTATCTATAAATCCATTCCCAAAATGAATGAGAATTTTTGAATGTCTATTTATGTCTATTTCTATCAATATCAACATGGTAACTTAGAGATGTATACAAGGGAAAACATTCTTAAAACACTGTCTATTCAAATGTGCTTTCCTACCACAAAGGTGCTGTTGGGAAAGGACAAGAAGCAAAGTAAAACAAGATTCTTTAAAGCCTTTTTAAGAGCACCAAATAAAATGGTTCTACCAAGAAGCAGACCAGAAATACGAGCAGCTGACTTCATCCTGCAGGTGGTGAACATGTACTTCTCTGAATTCAGTCAGCCTTGCTCCTGTATTCTCACCTGACCCATAGATTGAGGAAGGGTCAAACAGCATAATCTATTATAAACACTGTGTTCCCTATTGCCCTCTTTGGATTTCTCTGGTGTGATTAATTTGGTGTCTTCAGTTAAGTTTGCTATCTTAATTGAAACACTTGATAGAATTTTTCAGTACCTGAACATGTGGTGGAAATAAACTGTGGCTTTATCCAACTCTAGCATCACACTTTCACTAGCAGCAATGGAACCATCTCTCACCAGCAATCTACTGAGTAGGTCACAGCATGGAGAAAACTTTTTTATGATGTGCACCACCTCCTTCCACTCAAGTGGCTCCTTACAACTCAAATTCAGCACATTCCTTCTCTCATCCACTAAAACGAAGCTTTAATAATATTTTCTTCAATAACTTACAATCCTTTTTATCCCTTTCTCTTGGGTCCTTCTGCTGCAGGAATAGTGCAAGCAATCACTGCCAGCAGCTGTATTTTTGCATTGACAAGGGAGCCAAACACTGTTTCTGGCACATGTGGTTTTCCACAAAAGGCTTTCCGTCTCTGAAAGAAGGAATACAGAAGCTCCTTACCCTGCAAAACGGAAATAATAGAGGTGGTTTTTTTTTTAAAAATACACCTCTAATTTGGAAATGAGACAGAATTTTGTCAAAACAGAAAACCTGTAACTCCATAATAAATCCAGCATCAATACCAAGCAGTATTACGTGTGTTGCAGTAATGCACCTGCTACACTTAGAAATTTACTGTCCATTTTCCTCTACTGAGCTCTCAGGAAAACTACAGCAAATACTGCCAATGCAATCTGACAGTCTTGCCACAGCTAGTGATTCTCTGCATCAGGACAGATCACATTTTCTATACATCCCATAACACAGTATTGTACAGCAACATTGCTCAATAAATTTATTATCTGTTCTTTCCTCTCAGCAGCTCTACTTTGAAAAAGCAGCAGCACAGCCTTCTAGGTCAGAAAACAGAAAATCCTAAGTATCTTTCTATTCTCTATTCTCTCTACTAATTTCAAATCAAAACCAAAACCTTGGTAAATAAGCTTTTCTCTTATCTTCATTGAAGCACACAATCTTGGTAACACTAGGCTTTGATTTTTTTTCTACACTTTCCTTTCCAGCAAGGCTTATTATACAAGGTCCTCAAAGTGAGTTAGCCTCTGCCTCTGGAAGAGTGCATGGCGATCTAAGATCTGCAGGAATCGATACCTACTAGCATCTATGCCTGATACAGCAGTATTTCATTACACTCATATACATCAATGCTGCCAGATCAGGTGCAGTAAATAAAGAACAGCTGTTGCTCTGATCAACTCTTTTGACAAGCTCTGTCCAAAGTGCTGTCAGCAGATTCATAAGGCCAGAATCTAATCTCAAAGGGCACTGCCTGCTTCTTTCTGCTACTTGATCCTTAAAGCATAACCATTTTCTTGGTTATGCTTTTAGGAAATCTGCCTGTATTCAAATAAGAAGCCATGATATATGAAAAGCTTCCTCATCAAATGTCCCTAAACAGAGAACAAAATCCAGCTTCAACCTCTTAAAACCATACTGAATTTAGAACTGAAAAAAAACCCCAAACACTTGCATTAACTACAATGAACAACTAATATACTGAACATAGTAAAAAAGTTAATCTCTTACACAGTAAAAGCAGATTCCAATGGCTATAGAAACCATTTTTTGCTCAGATTTTTTGCAAAGTAGAAGGCTACTTTGCACTGGCTACATGTTAACTATTCTTACCTGGACTGAAAAATAAATTTTCCAACTAGACACTAGCTGACAAGAGGATGAATGAGATCACAAAGATGACCTCCCTCTTCTTTCTAGGCTTAACTATTGAATTCTGCTCAATATTCAAGAAATCATGCATTTCAAACTAGTGTACTGGGCAGGGGACAAGAGACATCATATTTCATTACTTACTGCACATTTTCCTATCCAATATAAGTGCAGGTACGATTTCAGGCTCTCTCTGTAGAAACACCACTAAAAATAGAAAGGCTGAGTAATAAAGACCCAGAAGCTTAACCCAGCTTCAAGAATAGCTACTCATGCAAATTATTAAAAAGGTAAAGCACAGATTTACAGCACACCTGTATAAATACCCAATATAGCTTCTTTTCTGTAGAGTTAAGTAGAAAAAAGTTAAGTTTTACAACTATCTCCTCAAAATGTAGTAGGCTACCTCTCAGAAACATATTTTCAACTTGTAGAAAAAGCATTCCTACTGGGAATTCATACAAAAATACTAATGAGCTGTAAAGGTATACTGTAATTTACAGCTTATTAATTTTTTCAGTCAAACAAGCCCACAGGTATTAGCCATAGTCATCATACTACTTACTCAGGTAGCATTCTGTCAATAAATCAAATTCAGCAATTTTCAACTGTTTGTATAATTTTCTTCCCATCTTTCTTACTGAGATCAGGTCCTTAACAATGCTTCCTTCCTTTAATTTTATGAGAAAAGTAACTAGAAGATGCCAAACAGAAAGGCACAAAGACATATTCACTGATGCGATACAAAAGGTGCTACATAAAACACAGGTTTCACCACTGACAGCAGATTCCTTTTCCAATGTACAACTTCAGTCACTTTTCTTTTTTAAGAAAAAAAAGCCTTGTGTTTGTATCCCCTTCAACATGGTTTGACTGCAGTATCTACAAATCTTATTCACCAAACTTTTTTTGCAAAGAGTTTTTAAAATTCACATAATCTCGACACTGCTGGCACATTAATCTGAACTCCTTATTACCAAAATTACCCTCATGTCCCTCATTAGACAAGAATAATCAAGCTTATATGCTACTGAAAATAAAGTGTTTAGGTGGTAATAATGTCTGTATACATTTGTCTTAATTTAATAAAAGTATTTTATTACAAAGAAAAATACAATCAGGTGAAGGTGCAAAAGTTAAGAAAAATTTATCAGTGTTAATTAATGCTTGAAGGTAGAATTATGCTTCTTTCAATTGGACCTATTAAAGGGGCTTTAATATAGATTTGCACAGCAAGCTGAAGATTTTCAAGACCAGATAATGAGGCAAGCTAGTACTATTTTAACCCCTCTAGAGTATAATCAGTTGATAAGGTTTTGAAACGTTACAAGGTCTAGGACAAAAAGATTAGCTTTAGTTCCTCCAGATCAAAATTGAAACCTAATTAATTAACAATGTTATAAGGAAAGGTTTACTGCTATTTTCACATGTCTTTAATGTCATCTTCTAAAGAAAACAAGTTAAGATATTTTATCTATTGTATGAATGGCAGAAGACTGTTCCCTGCTCCAACATTATCTGCTAAACTAATGGTTTGAATTAAAAAATTTCATACATTCCTTCCAAAAGTTCACCTTACTTTTTAGGGAAAAAACAGCATCAGTGATTTACTTGAGATAGACATAATTATTATAAATTAAATACAAGAGATTAAAAATGTTTCCAAATAAAAGGGAGAATGAAAAGATTTCTGCAGCAAAGTATCTATCAGCCTTCAGAAGAAGAATAATTAAAATTCTAAGACAGTGTCCTAGCCACTTAAACATAGGAGTTAGAAATTGTTTTCCTTGAAACAAACAGAGAAATGATGCATGTATGTTAGGGATACATAACTGCTGAGAAAAGAGTTTTCAGATACTGCATAAAACAAAAACAACAGCAAAAATATCAGTATAGCAATCTAGACATTGATCTCAAAGGGATAAGATTTTTACCACACAGCATTTAGAATAAATATATCTATATGCCTGATGAGACCTAGCTGTGACTATAAGAACCAAAAATTACCAATAAAAGTAACCAATTAAACAGAAAAAAAAAAGAATTAAGTACAAAGGGAAAAGTACAATGGAAACTCAAATACAATACATTCTGTACTGAATTTAAGCACAATAATGGAGGAGAATAATCTTAAGTGCTTTAACAAATTTATGTGAACCTTTAAATAATACATCTTTAAATGTTCCACACTAACTCATATTTAAAGTATTTCACACAATATGAAGCTATGAAATAAACTCACGATAAGAAAAAAGTCTTATTCATGTATATAAAACTGAAGATTAGACCACTGTAATTTAAGGAAGGTGAAAAGCTGAAGTTGTACTGAGTAAATAGGTCAATGCATATACTCTATTCAAAAGACACTGGAAAGCAGAAGCTTTGAAAATTTGTGATTTACAGGCTTTTTTGATCCCTAAAGCCACAAGTCCCATCCTCATGAGTATCTCAGCTTTTTTTTCTGCCCTGTTAGGTTATAGAAATGTGATTAAAGACCATATTACTTCTCAACATAAGCTTCCAAATTACTTATTTTATTTTCATTAAAACATTAACCATTAAAACAGAAACCATTCTAATACTTGAAACATCTCATTACAAATTAAACTCATTTAGCTTTCAGTATGAACTAACTACATGGATCTATCTCATCTGGGCTGTGGAGAATATGCTCTCATTTTTACAGAAATTCTGTAAGTCCTCTTAGCCATGTCATGATAAAGTCTAAGCATAATACAAGACAAGAAATGTGATCTCATGTTCTCCTTATAGGGTTTTGTTGTTATTTCTAGAAGCAATACAAGCTTACATTTATGTCGAATTATGAGATAGCACATTTTATTTTCCTTTTTTTCCTGACTCAACATTGATTTATACAATCAGCTTTTTGATGGCCACTCAAATTCCTAGTATACAAACCCTACAATAAATTATATTGTTGCAACTGGTATCTCTGTATGACGCATGAAGGGGAAGAGAAAAACTACTGAAGACATAATTGGCTAATCTCAACTTCCTAGATGTAATGAATTAGCAGACTGCAATACACAGCTTGAAGTCTTTCTGTACGTACTTTACAGAAAAGAACATCCATTACCATTGCTGTCAAAATGCACATTTTTACAATCAACCTATTTGCATGGTAGTTAAATAAATAGTATCTTTTCCTCTTTAGATGAATGAAGAAGGAACACACCCAGTAAAACAAAGTAAGTAGGAATGCTTCTTACTACATTGTTTTTTAAGCCAGCTCCATTTTTTGATACCAGATCACCAAAACCACGTGCTCAGGAGACCATCCCTTTCTTGTTTCAACCCAGCAGCATCCCAGTCAATGGATGAGGCACAACAGTCAGAATGAGATCACCTCTGTACACTGTTTTTATACACAGCAGTGGCACCATCTGGCACCCTTCACAACCCATCCCCCAAATCAATGGAACTCTAAGGGAAGCTAATTGTAGGGGCTGCATAGTGTTGTGACAATCATCAAAACAACAGCTTCTGCTCTCCTCACCTGTTAGAATCACCAAATCACAGAATATTCTAATTTGGAACCAACCCACAAGGATCATGAAGACCCACAGGACAACCTTCAGAGTCACACCATGTGCCTGAGAGCATTGCCCAAAAGCTCCTTGAACTCTGTCAGCCTTGGTACCACAGCCACTTCCCAGGGGAGCCTGTTCAGTGCCCAGCCACCCTCAGGGTGAAGAACTTTTTCTTGATACCCAACCCAAACCTACCCTGACAACTCCAGGGCAATCCCTTGGGTACAGTCACTGGACAACAGAGGCAGATCAGTGTCTGCCCCTCCCCTTACCCTTACCAGGAAGTCATAAACCATAATGAGGTCTCCCTCTCAGTCTCCACTTCTCCAGGCTGAACAAGCCAAACAACCTCAGCCACTCCTGGCTTACCATAACTCAAGGGGGCTTTCCCTCAAGGCCCTTCATCATCTTCATAGGTCTCCTTTGGACACTCTCTAATAGCTTTGTATCTCTCATATTGTGGTGATCAAAACTGCCCCCAGCACTCGAGGTGAGGCCATCCCAGTGCAGAGCAGAGCAGGACAATCCCCTCCCTTGCCAAGCTGGCCATGCTGAGCCTGATGGACCTCAGGACAAGGCTGGCCCTCCTGGCTGCCAGGGCACTGCTGACTCTGATTCAACTTTCTGTCAAAAAAGGATCTCCATATTTTCTGTGGGGCTACTCTACCCTCTCATTCCCAAGTTTGTATGTACATCCAGGGTTGTACCATCCTGTTGATGAACTCTTCTTTCCTGGCTGCCAGCTCTCCATGGTTCTAGTTAAACTTACCAGTCCCTCTCCATTTCCATATGGATGATGTAAATGCATCACACCATCAATTTCACATTTCTGATCAGTTAGAGCTTCAGCTTCTGAAACTGATCTGAAACCACACAAAGCAATCTCATGGAGATGCACACTCCAGGTTCAGACACTGCCACAGCAGGTAGCTTTCTTAAAAGCACAGTACTGCATACATATTCCTATAAATGTCTTCATAGGTATTTTGTCTTTCAGGTAAGGACAGGATAGAAATGCAGGAATAATCATACATTTCTGGCTTCTAAAAATGATGTGTATGCATGCATCAAACACATTACACATCACACATACAGCCATGAGGACTGTATGTGAACACACTGAAACTTCAGCCACTGCTGTAATATAAAAGTTTATTTAATAATAAACAATATTTTATTTACTGCGTTATTTTATAGATAATATTTCATAGATCTACATATTGTATGCAATGTAATACAATTTATTATATCGCACATATACTGGATGCAATTCTATAGTATCTAAAGTATGTAATATAGATTATGTATGTGATACAGGTAATATACTATATATACTATACATCATATAGTCTCTATAAAAAACAATTATATAATAAAATATAATGTATCTACAATATATCTGTAATATATATAATGTATGTATGTTTTCTATATATTTCTTTAAATATGAATTGATTTAATAATAAATAAAAGGAGAAACACGCCACCAGCTCAGTGGTGTTTCTTGTCAGGCAAAAAGTGCATCAGACTTTTTTTTTGTACTTGTCAGGATGGCAAATCTTACCAAGACGTGCATGGGCACATTACAAAGCCAAACGCAGTCAGAGTTCTCCTAGACTTAAATAAAAGTTTAGGCTAGCCCACACAGTAAAATGAGGCAATGAACTGACAGGATTTTTCAGAAAAAGTTTAATCTAAAATCATAGGAGTTTAATGAAAACTAAATCTGTTCCGGTAACAGATCAACTGTTTGAACAACATGGTAGATTAGCAGAAAGTTATAATCTCTGAATCACCCGTAACTTTCTTCTTAAGACACAATCGCAAACACTTTTCTCATTTTAAGAAATAAAAATGTGATGTCAATGACAAGTTTTCTTAACTGCTATATTTAAACATAATACAAACCTGTTCTAGAGTTTCTATTTTGCTGTCTTTGGCTTGCAAAATCTCTAAAATTCTTCTGTCCTTGACTTCAGCTTTCTGTTTTTCTCTGGAAACAAACAAAAAAAATAGACACTTTATTAGTCATAATTTGCAGTTAATCATTTGAATTTTTCATGTCCTGATAATGAATGTCATTTTAAAGCACAGAAAATTAAATTATCTGAAGCTGACAGGCCCTGAAGAATTAATCAGGGAGCATATGGCAAGTGACAGCAAATTACATCTGTAAACATCTAACACAACTTTGTTCAAAAAGAAACAGAAGTAAGCAGTCTTAATATTTTAAAACCAGCTGAAATTATCTGTCTCGTTCTTTCTCAAATGCAGAAAGTGTACTTGAACACAGAATGGGCAAAACTCTTTTGTCCCTTCTCAGCAGTATGGAATCATCAAGCTACTTGGGTTTGTGAAGTCCTTCTCTCAGTAACATGGCATTTTTCTGTCTGAAACAACACTTTTGAACATCATGGATAATTATTTTACCGTCTTCCACAGGGACAGAATCTGTAACATTTACCAGCAGAAAAAAAGTTCAGAAGCTTGAGTAAGGGGGAATAGCAGAGCCACTCTGCGTGGTTAGTAAGTGCCCAGCTATTACCATCTCAGCAACACATTATATGATGAGGGCTGATGAGTCATTAATGCTTTGTTAAACAAAGCATGTCATCTCATTGCTATCTTATTTCTTAAGTGAGTTTCAAATAGTGATGCCCTTACTGGCTTCTGTTTTAGGCAGAAAGAAAACAAATACTGCAACAGTAAGGACATTCAAAAGGCTTATTCCCTAAAAACTTCCAAATACTTCATGCAATGCCAGCACCACAGGTGTCAGAAGTAGAAATTCATTCAGATTATCCCTGTTCTCACAATACAGTTAAAACTTTCATCACGGCTGATATCAGCCACCTATGGAAGCCAGAGTATCCTACTCGAGCAACTGTACCAAATAAGGAATGTTTCAGAGCTGGAAGGGAATGAAACACTAGTACACATGAGTCTGTAAATCTGATCTAAAGTGAATGAAAATATCCAGCTGCACATAAAATCCTAATCTCCCAAAGTATTTCATAACAGCGGCCAATAAGGATAGTAGATATATGGAAATTATTTTTCTCCACTATTAGGTATCACTGTGTAGTCTAATGCTACCAGCTATTTTAAAGACTAAACTACACTGTCAGGCTATCCAATAACATGGGGTTTTTTAATAAAGTTATATGACTGCTAAAATACCTAGTCTGATCTTGAGTAAACAAAAAATTAAAGAAAAATGGTATGGAATTTAAAGTGACGATTTTGGAAACTCAGGTCTCAAGGCATCTTAACTCAAAATAGCTCTCTCCAATTGCAAATATAGAAGCATTGATGTGTTGTGGACTTGAAGAAAACTAAGAAAAACCTATCTGAAAAGGTATGCATTTAAGCTACATTTAGCTTAGGAAAAATAAAAATTTATGAGAAGAAGTCTAAGCAGGTGTATGACATTAAAAAAATCTACTTCATAAAGAAAATAACACTGTAATGAGAAAAGTCAGATCATGAATATTCAACTAGTATTCAAAAAGATATTTCATTTCTGAAATGTATATAACATTTCAACAGAGACAGAAAAATGAACATCAGATAGTAACATCACAGCATCTGATCACCTGCAATCAGAACCACCATGCAATTGTAAGACGAGCAGTAAAATAAGTAGTGCAGAACAGTTTTTCATAGTTTATCTTTGACCACCTACAAGAACAAAACTAAGTAGACTGCAATTACAGAAATTCATGCAAATATGAAACGATTTCATGCATTCCAAGAGTTATGCTGTGATGTCCTTTCAAAAAAAAAAGAAGAATTAAGCACCAAAGCCAAAAGAACCAACAGGTTTCAAAACACCATAGGTTATGACACAGATTCACCCTGTTTATAACACATATCTAGCTAACAGAAGTCACATTCTCAGCCATGTTTTAAAAAACGGTAAAAAATTTTCTGGTAAGTACATAAAACTTCGTACTAGAAGATGTCAGACAACCTTAAAGTATAGGAATTAGTAAGCAAAAATGTCTGAACAGTTTATTTGTGTAACACTTGACCCAGAAATTTGTACATGTTCCTGAAGGAGACATATTGTTCATGACACATACTGGACATTATTCCCCAACATAAATGAAACAAAAACTGTTCCAATATAGAAATGTTAATGCTTCTTCATACTTAGTTATGTTGCTGTGGGGTCCTAAATGGCTATCAACAATTACACTTCCTCAAAGACAATAGTTACAGTAATCAAACCCCAAATATTTGGGGAGGAAGGTGTAACTCTCTCGTAAGTATGCTACTCCATAATCTATCTAAGGAAGTGACAGACCTATATTGATCTATATCTAAACTGTAGGAAATGTAACATGATAAGTTTCCGCAGGTCTTAATTACAGCTAGACAACTTAAGAATTTAAGATTAACACACACACACAGCTAGTTGATCCAACATTCTAAGAGCTTCAGAAAGCAAAAAAGAAAGCAGGTCTTTACTACAAAGTACTTAAAATAGTCAGGTGCAGACACAGAAAGAATCATACAATTAACAACAAACACACGCCAGCCCCATGATCCACTGAACAGCATTGCCTCCAGCCCTCAGAGGAATCCTAACCCTAAGTCTACCACCCACAATACGCCATCATCTTCCCAACTCTAACCATCATCTCCTCTGTCAAAGTCAGTCTTTTGTAAAACAAGACTCAATCAAGAGAAAAACTGCGTAATTAGCTAGCCTCCTAACTCAACCATGCAATCATCACTTGAAAATTATTATTAAACTTGTTTTCTAATGTCTTAATTGACCTGAAAACCTGGTAAGTTAGGTAGATTTCCCCTAAGGAACTTTACACTAGGGGGTGGGTGGGTGTTGATTTTTTTTAAATTTATTTTAAGGAGACAACAGAAAGAAAGTGAATAAGCAAACCAAGAACCAAATGAAAGAACAAACTGCTCTGACATATGCACACATAATTCTGATTTATTATTGGTAGTCAATAATCTATGGAATCCTCTGACCTTAGGACATGGTTTCACAAAAGCGGCTTCAAAGAATAAAGTCTGGGACTGGAGATGAAAAAAAACCCAGATCACTGTTAAAGCAAAAAATATGCCTGTAACAGAGATACATGCTAGCCAACAATTCAAAGTGCATCTCAAGCTAAATGCAGCATTTTCTGCCTATCCAGTGTTTGGTAAAACACTCCTTCAAATAAAGATACTAAAAACCATAGTTTATAAACACAGATCTATCATCCATATAATGAGTGGGAAAAGTTTCAACTAATGAAATTTTTTTTGCCTTTATGATGTTTTCTTTCAAGCTCTCTAGATGCCACATGCTGTGCTAATGCCCCCAAAAACAGCTTCACAAGTAACTATCCACAGCTAAAGAAAAATGTTCTAATAATTAGAAGTTAGGCACACAATGGACATTGTCAGAAGCCTAAAGCATAAATTGCAAACTCATATGCAACTTTATGAACAGTTTCTCCTGATGGCATGGGAGAAACTATCACATGCTTGTTTTCACATGCTTGTTACAGGATAGTTCCCCACAGACACTCAAAGCAGTTTATCTGACTGCAACTTACATATATTTGGATCTGCTGTCACACCTTAAAATGAGACTTGGTAGGAATTGCAGTAATCACCTATTATTTTTTAAAAGGGTAACAAATATTGAGAAAAAAATCTTCAAACCACTTTATTCACTGAGCTGTTATGTACTTTAAATGTATTTTAGAAGTCCACTGGAATATGGGGAGAAAAATTCAGGCACTGTCAAGAAGCTGATGATGATCAATGACTGAGACAAATTCCTGTTTAGCTAATTAGAATCACTGATGAGCAATAATGATGTGAGCTAAGAATATTTGCAGACTTCTTTAGGATGAAAAATGGAGTGAAGAGAGGCTGTCAATTTGTACAAGTTTTAAGCTCCAAATAGTTTTCCCATGAGTACTACCTATTTTAAATGTTTAACACAGATGCATTTAGCTACAAAGATTATTGAGATTTAGCTTCCCACAAAAATGAAGAAACTGAGAAAATATTCTTAAGCTTGACACATTTCCTGTGTTATGATTTTCTTCCTGTATTACGCCTTACTCATTATGCAACAAGACAATATTCTTGATGTTTTAATGGCTTGCCAAAGATGAAACATTAGACTATGAGAAAACACTTATCTACAACTGAGGTACAAAACCAGCAAAAACCTTAATATTTTAGAAGTGAGAAATGTGTTCAAGTTTCTAAAAACAACATCCTAAAATCTTCACCAAATGCAGTATGAGCAAAGAGGTATCCTGTATTGTACCACAGGTCTTAATCAAACAAGCACTTAACCATTTGTCAAGAAAAAGTAACTTGGAGTTGTACATAATTATGTCACATTTACATCAATTAAATGAAAATAAATTTAACTAATAAATTGAATTTGCTTTTTACATGTTTCACAGAATACTGAATCTTTTCAGTTTTCCAAACTGTTGAATTAAAAAAAAATCAATTTAAAAAAAAAAAAAACCCACAAAAAACCACCAAAACATTCCAAAACCAAAAACGTATCTACAAATTTGGCCTTAAATTAGAAAGTTAAGATTACACTCCAAACTTTGGACAGCATGGTAAAACAGTAAATGCTGCATTTTAACAGTATAGCGCCAACTAATATAAACTGCTTCTAGAAACATTGTTACTTTTGAAAGACACTTTGTTGATTCTAAAGGCTGCAGAACTAAAACGGCTCTAAAATATCAGTTTGTGTGACGCAGCTTAAATTTAATTACCTTACATCCCTGTCCTCCAACTTCCAAGTATTTTACAGACTTCCACAATACACACGTTCTCTGTTTGTATTAATTAGATAATTAATCACCCATGTGCAAAGTGAAGCTGTAGAGCACAGACTATCAATGTTATGGTAAATATGGCACCAATATTGTAATTACTATGTACAGTCACATCCCTCTGATTGCACAGTCAGTGGTTAGCAGAAACACAGCCTATGCCTTATTCTTCCGAGTAGAAACTTTACTGTATTTCCATCAGGATTAAGAACTGATTAAAAAAAAAAAAAAAAACAAACCACAAAACCAGAGTTAAACAGTTTTCATTTAATCAAGAGTTTAACTGCATCTAAGATTCTAGAAGATCCTAATACTTCATGATGAATTACAATTGATATACATCTTTTTCTTTTAATACTTACAAATAGTAATTTTAAAAGATTCAGATAGCATGAAGCAAAAAGGAATTTAAATGAACACCACATATTTTGCACTTTTCTAAGATAGCAGTTACTTTCTATAAAAATATATATATACACCTATTTTTGATTCTTTACAAAAATAATTTATGATCTAATTACAAATGTTAAATAGTTTCCTTAGCAAATTATCTACAGAGCCAGTTCAACATTACATGATATGTATCAAAATGAAAAGGCATCATTACAAGAACATAAATTTTCTTGCATCTCTAACTTGATTGATTTAATTCATTAGATGGTGTATTAAGGAATAAGCCTCTCATTTTAAGCATATGATGATGTCTTATTTTAAGCAACATATATTTCACACACTGAAGTAGTACAGAAAATAGCAACATTTTTGCCCAGTAATTCTGCAAACATTTTTCATCTAAAATACGCAAGTCTTTTACAGTGTTCAAAATATCAGCACTTCAGAACAGACTGCTTTAACATCTGCACATCACCAGGGTTTCCCCCAAGGATTTTTAAATGATGCCTGCCTGTGCTGAATAAAGTGCTAACTTGCACCTTGCATTTCAAACTGTGTCCTGAGCAGCCATCCAGTTGGTACAACACCAGCTGAATTCCCAGAGGCCACTGTTCAATCAGGCTTGACTGCAATTATCATGTCAATATTTTGTGCTCCGATATGCAGATATGCACACATGCAAACTGCATAATACCTTCTTCTCCATGGAATGTTGACTTATGTTCAACGTTCTGAGAATTTTTAATGAAACAGGATATTAAACTTTCATTAACTGTAGAAAATCACAATTATTTGACCTTAGCCAAAAAGGTTGTACTCTTACGCTCTATTATTCTGTCCACTGTATTGAGTGATAGTAACTGGGTAGTCCACTGTATTTTAAATTCAGTGACAAAACGGTAATGGCATCTTGTTTACATGCTTGTCCTCCTGTCATTGTGCTTCCTGGTAATTTATAAAAGGGTGTTTTAAGAAAGCTTCTGCCCAATGTGTATCAACCTTCAAAAGATGCAAGATACTGATTTTTAATTTTTTCAATTAACACAGGCAACCTACAGCATTCATTCATACAGCCCATTCACTTACCCTGTTACATAAAAAATACTTGCCATTTTCAGTATATCTGCATGTCATCAGTCAGTGAAGAATCTGTTAACCTGTTTATGTTTCTTCCACTATTTGCTATTCACAGGATGCTGCAAACCACAGCGTAAGCTCCTGCAATTACCTTTCCAAAAATTCTCTGGTTATTTTTGATGTCTTGCTTTTCAGCCATATTTTTGTCCATCTGTTCACCTTTAGACAGATGTAACTACTCAGGAAGAACAAGAACAAAACTCTCAATCGCTGGCACTAACATTCAGATTGCTACTGTTTCTTAGAGTGGCCTGAAATGATAAATTCATTCTTTCCTTTTGTTAAGACCTGCAATACATAGCACACTTGAAATTTAGATGTGGAAAAACCCCTGTGTAAGGCAAGCTTGCCAAAGGTGTCTGTAAGGGTATCATCTAGCATAATATAATCCCCACGTACATCTACCAAGTCTTGTATCACCGCCACAGTTTGATCATTAATGGATCCTGCTACATCCCCTTCTACAAGGAAGAAAACAAATCAGCTAGAAGCCCTAGAGGAAAATTAGTCTGTTGACTCGTCAAGATTCCATGTACTACAGAAGGAAGAATCTTAAAGCAGAGCTCTGAAGTTTGCAGAACTATTTCAAAACCTTTGACACTCTCATCTGAACCCCAACTCCATTTCAGTTAACACATGCATTTACCTAATAAGAGCTATTTTCTTGCACCTTTTTTTTAAACCCTCAAAAATATCTTTCAAAAGGCAGTGAACTAGAAATAGCATATTCTTTACATAATATTGAGATCAATAGTATTTAAAGTAGCTGGAAAGTATACTAACATGAGTAGTAGTTTTACAATGGCTTGTTTGAAAATACCTGGAGGCTTTTACATATCCCAAAGGCATTTCTCATTTGCACAGTAAAGATAATTTTTTGTTTATATCTGAATATTAAATTGGGAATATAGTTACAGTTATCCAGCAAGAACTGCAAAGACTGCTGAAAAGTATAATATCATTGGTGTATTACAGGAATCAGCAGCATAGCCATAAAAAGGTACAAGCTACATTTTTACAATTTTAGGGCAGGCTAACTTCTATTTTGGGACCATGAAAGCATTTGAAAATAACAGAAAAATAATGGCCAGGTACTAGTAATTTCCCCCTATGTCCCCCAAATCACATCTTCTATATTCTCCTGGTTTGTTTGGAAAAAGGTATTATCTGGAGTTGTCTAATGCTATAAATATAAATTACCCTACTCTGAAGCTAGTACTGCCCACTCAATTCCTCCTAATACCTATTTTCTTTTCTTCATCACAAATTTGTGGTGCAAGTTGTAAGGTTGTAAGTGAACATTTTGTCCTGCATTATTTTATTCTTGTCACTGTAATATCGTGAAGAAAGCCTGGCTGTCTCTTTCATCAATTTAATGACTGAAATCCACTGGACAATATTATTTGATTCTTTATAGATATATGATCTAGGTTTCACATGCCTGTGTTTTCTTAGATTCTACCTGCCTCCACTAAATATGTGGCTTATGACCTCAGGCAGTCTCTAACAATGATCTGGTGGGGACTGTTTCTCAGTTGAGGAATTTTTGATGGAAAGTACACACTGAAAAATGAAGCTATTCAAACAATGGTGGTGTCCATGTCACAAAAAGTGCTGATATTTTGAACACTGTAAATATAGAAAAATGGGCTGCAAGCAGCAAAGATCCTCCCAAGTGACATCCCTCAAGAATCATTTCGCTTATAACTGTTATTTGGTCATCCCATCTCTTAAACTCTTTAAACTAATGTATTTTTCCTAGATTAACAAAGCCAGAAAATCTCTTGTCCTGTAATTTTCTAGACAGCAGCAGTGTTAGATAGCAGATTCCCTGGAAAGCTAATCTATGTACTGGACCTAAGATAAACTGATACTAGCATTAAAAAAAAAAAAAAAATTTACTCCAATAAGGCAGGGAATAAGACAAAAACCTTTCTGAAAGGATAAGAGTGTGAAGAGGTACAGTCATGAAACTGAAGTTACTTAGGAAATCATTATGGAAAGTAATAACAGGAGAAGTTACGATAGAATATATGGGGCTGTAATTTGGTTGTGCAGAAGATTCACAGGTAAAGCTGGGCTAGAAACTATTTCCAAAGCGGCAATTAGACCATTCTCAGGCAAAAGAGATGAAGCTACATCAATTAAAGACAAAAATATACACTATTGCTCCATCTGTCAAATCAAAGCAACCCCAAAGTTCAAAGTTGTGATTAATAAAACTCCTATATACTGAATTGGTTTTATCCAAACCTATTCCAGGATTCTCAGGAGTAACGGTAACACCTAAAAAGATGCTGTGGAAGCAATTTCTTCTTTCTTAATTCCACAATTCAGAGAAGCATGGAAAAGCTGTGATATACATGTATAGCCTTGAGTTCACAAAGGTGTTCTAAAGCATTAGTGTAATTCTAAAAGAGTAGAGGACATAAAAAAACTAGACAAGCATGTTAACAGAAGTATATTGGAAGGGTTTCGCATACAAGCACAAATCACCAGCCTCTATACAGTGCAGAACACATTACAAAAAATTCAGCTTATGTTTGCATGCATCAAGGTGGTATCTACCAGCCCCATATCCATTGCATCAATCAGGATAACGCACAAAATTACCCCATTTTGTTCTAAATAAAACATAAAATTTAAAGCAAGGGACAACTATCAAACATAAAAATATTCCTAGACATGAAGAATAATAAACAAGGAAGAGAGACTGTATCTTATACAGGCACACAATTGAAATAAAAATAATAAATAATTCATTTATTAACCATTATTTAAATGTATGCTTTCTATCACCTCTATGCTTCAATTCATCCTAATATCCTGATTATTTTTATTTGCAACATGAATAAAGAATGCGAGTAAGCCTGAACACCTGTTTCTGTCTTCTTAAGCCTCACGCCAAAGAACTACAATTTTCCATATTGTTCAGCTATCTATAAAATGTCGTTAGGACATTAAAGATTTTTAATGTCTTTAATATAATTGTGCTTATATATATGTAACGTATGTCCACATATATTAAGTACCATATTCATATATTTAAGCAGTTCTCTCATTTTTTATGTTTTGTGAAGATGAATTCTATCACCACTGTCCTCATGAAAACATGACCAAATTTTATTATGAAACAAAACACTACAATTTTGCATTTCAACATAAATGAAGGATGCTATAAATTTGTGCCTAAGTCTTCATTATATATTAAAATGATTTCCCAAATCAAATATGCAAGCAGTAGTAAAAATAGTATACTGTCTTAACAGCCAAGCTACTACTCTCTGCAATTACATAGCCCAGTATAAAGCCAACAATTACCTGATATCATCATTGGTGACCACATATGAACTCCGTAATAACAGCTGCCTTAAAATAAGCTGCATGTCCTTACACCATCAATTTCTTCCTTTGGATATGAATCCTTTATAATATTAGCTCTAGTTACATGATTGCACTGTATTTTTGGACAAAAACTTTCATTGCTTTATGCTAGGCATAACATGGGACAACACTACAGCAAACAGTGACTGAGAGGGGATCTCATCAATACATAGAAATATCTCTAAGGCAGGTGTCAGGAGAGTGGTGTCAGACACCTATTAGTGCTGCCCAATGGCAGGATGAGGAGCAGCAGCCATGAACTAAAACACAAGTCTCACCCCACCATGTGAAAGAACTTCTTTGCATTGAGGATGGCAGAGCATTGGAACAGGCTGCCCAGGGAGGTTGTGGAGTCTTATTCTCTGGAGGCAGTCAAAACCCAGCCGGACACATCCCTGTGTAACCTGCTCTAGGTGACCCTGCCTTGGCAGAGGGCCTGCACTAGATCATCTCCAGAGGTCCCTTCAAGCCCTAACAATTCCATGATTCTGTGAAATGCACTCCCAGCTAAAGGAATTAATGCTATATTTTCACAAGCAAAAGAACATGTACAGATGAAATCCTGAAAGGAAATACATGAACATCAAAACATGCCTTCTAAGATCACAACACTGAATGGAAACCCAAAGGAGCCAGGACCCTCACGAATCTGTAAGAAGCTTCCCAAGTAAAACTGGTAGGTCATTTTAAAAAGTTAAAATCCTATTTTTTTTCTTTTCAAAAAAATCCACTTTTTCATTTTAAAAGAGGAAACTCATGGCACCCTAAGATAATTGTTTCAATTCTGACAGTCATCTCATTCACATTCTCTGTATCTTTGGCCTACAAAAATTCTGAATTTTTATTAAATATTAGCGCTCCAAAACAATTAACTGCATACTGTGATGATTAACTAACATTTATAGGAATCAGATAATAGTAAATATCATGAAAAAATCATCATCATTAATATCCTCAGACGAATAAGCTGCAGAAAAGATTCCACTTGTCTGCACTAATGGAGAAGGAAGCTTTTGACAGGTAGTTCTTCCCCCAGAGGATGGTTGAGCACTGAACAGGCTCCCCCGGGAAGTGGTCACATCCCCAGCCTGACAGAGTTCAAGAAGCATTTGGACAATGCTCTCAGGCACATGGTGTGACTCCTGGGGTATCCCATACAGGGCCAGGAGTACGACTCAGTGATCCTGACAAGTCAGCATCTTCTATTACCAAGTCTTAGCTTCTCACTCTCTTAAGAATTCAGATAAACATATACATGTAAGTGTTATCCAACAACTTATGACACTGGAAAATGCCATTTACCTCTTCCTGCTCTTTCAACAGGAAAACAAGATATGAGGTACATTTATCATTTAAAAATTGTATTCAACTGCAGCACAGCAATCTCGGTGAGAACAGATTTTAAAGCATGCTTCAACTTTCACCAGACAAAACAAATCTTGCAACACATTGTAGGGACTCCTGACAAAATTTCACAAAACTTTTTCAACACATTTTTGGAATTCTACATAGTTCTCAATTAGAAAGATAAAGAATATGGTATCAGAAGTGGAGGTTGGGTGCTTTTGGTTTTAGTAACATGTTAAATCTTCAAACTCACCTTTCCACAACCAAGCTGACAGCTTGAGTAAGATCTGGATTTGACACTTGGAGACATTTCCAAAGAGACCACACAAATTCTTTATCAGCCTTAGAAATAGGAGAAAAAAAAATATAAAAACACATTACATGTATAATGCCTTTTACAAACAAAAGCTACACTGAGCATATTCAAAAGACAATTACAAAACAACTCCTATTCTAGCAAGAATTCCCTGCAAATTACTCACTGTTCCATGAAGAGCAAAACCACAGCAAATGGTTCTCTTGAATAAACGAAGTTTTAACCACACAGAATTTTGAAGTAAAACAAACACCTACAATCAACATTAAAACAGTATGCAATGCAACATACAGCAGTAGAAATCATATTATTCAAACAAGACTGCCTTATGCTATATCTATTATTGTTACTGACACGATTTCTATTAAATATTAAGCCTGGAATACTTGCTTCAACATTAAGTTTTACCACATGCAGCTCTTTATTTCAAAATATGCAGTGAAACAGTCTTCCAACACACACTCATCTAACTTGCAATATACAGAAGTTTCTGAAAAAAAGTAAAGTGAGAGGAAGAAAACAATGTTCTTTACAAATAGACTACAGAAAGTTTGTGAAAACTAGACGTCAGATAAAAGCTTTCCCACATTTGTGTTTTCTACTACACATTAGTTGTTATTTCTCACTGGTGTATTCCTATTCCAATACGATTTTATTACTGGAAGCACCAATATTAGTTATTTTACAATATAAATCCATGTGTTAATTATATAAAAATGTTAGGGGAGAAAAATAAAAGCCAGCAAAAGATAAAGACCAATAAGAAAGCATACGTACATAAACCATAGCCCAAACTAGGACTAGAAATTTACTGAAACAGTCTAACATAAAATTAGTGACTAGTAAGCCAAACCCATCATATTGGCAGCTAGGCCTATTCAACAGGCAAAAATCATGACAGTGAAGCTATGTCTACTAGTTTTTTAGAAACAGAGAATCATTTAGACTGGAAAAGACATTTATGTTCAATGCATCCAACCAGTAACCTAACATTGCCAAGTCCACCGCTAATCCCTAAGTGCCATATCTACGTGGCTTTTAAATGCCACCAGGAATGGCAACTCACCCACTTCCCTGGGTAGCCTGCTCCAACGACTGACAAGAAATTCTTTCTAATGTCAAACCTAAATGTTAAAAACCAAATTGCCACAAAGATCTTGTAATTCAAGACCATAATTAGCTTATGCAAAATGTACTACACCAGAAAGAGTTCTGCTTTCTTAAAAGCAGAAAAATTTCAACTAACTGTCTTTCATGGATTGTACACAGTTTTTAAAATGTTGACTGTGTTTCTTGAATTTCCAAAACCAAAAAACTTTGTGCAGAAAGAAAAGAGGAATAAGATGTTTTTAAAACACTTGAAAAAACCACAATCCTTCTCTAACCAAACTCAGTTACTAATGTAAGGACTCTTTTCAAAACCAAAAATGACCCTGCTGCATGCAAACAAATAGTAACTAAGTGGATTATGGTGCACTATAGTGCATGACCACATTCATTTTTGAAGAAAGGTAACACAAAGCCTAAACCATACACCATATAATTAGTAACTCAAATGTTTTCACATCAGTATCCAAGTCTTTGTTCAATACAAGTGTTAAAAATAGGGTAACTTTCAGCTCAGAATTAAGTTAAAAGATGAACAGTAAGCACCATCTTAATTGGGTTACTCAGTAAATGAAAAAAAGTACTACGGCTCATTGCGTGCTATCACCTTATGCACTTACTATCCTGAAATTCATGCATCTAGTGGGAAAGACTGTAAAAAGTGTGCACCGTTTCACGTGTCCTCAAAAAAAAGACACCATCTCCAAAAAATGCCTTGTCACGCCACCTGAAGAGTTACAATGTGTATACTGTGAACTAGGCATGACCTACAGCTTCTTCTCAGGTAGAAACAGAATAAAAAATAAAAATTATTTTTAGATTGGGAAGAACTGCTGTAGCCTTCCAACAAGCACTAGGATCTACACACAAGGTGGATTCAGAGTAGTTTTAACATCTAAAAAAATACTGTGTTTATGCTGCGAAGTCAAGAGGAAAACAAACAAAAAAACAAGCAAACAAAAAACAAGCCACAAAGCCAGACTAAACTCCACTAAACAATAGCAAAGAAAATGTGATTTCTTTTTAATTATTTTGAATGACATCAGTAGTTCTCACAGGCTACTACTTTCGCAGAATCAATTAGGTTGGAAAAAACTTCTGAGATCATCGAGTCCAACCTATGACCCAGCACCACCATGTCAGCTAGACCAGGGCATTGAGTGCCACATCCAGTCTTTTCTTAAAGAAAAAAAGTCTTTTCTTAAAGAATTCCAGGGACAGTGACTCCATGACCTCCCTGGGCAGCCCATTCCAGTACCCAATTACTCTTTGTGTGAATCAACTCCTCCTCATATCTACTGTATACCTCTCCTGGCACAGCTTAAGGCTGTGTCCTCTTGTCCTGTCGCTGGTTGCCTGGGAAAAAGAGACCAACCCTCACCTGGCTACACCCTCTTTTCAGGCAATTGCAGAGAGTGATGAGCCTCCTCACTCCTGAGCCTCCTCATCCAGGCTAAGTAACTCCACCTCCCTCAGCCTCTCCGCGCACGACTTGTGTTCTAGACCCTTCGCTAGCCTTGCTGCCTTTCAGTGTAAGGAAATCTTTGAATCATAACAGGAATAAACTGCTGTATCTACTCAAATTTTAAAATAATTTTAATTCAAATCGCTCAGCTGATCAGAAATATGGAGAACAGAAATTAAGCGATAACAGTGTACAATCATTTTTCTATACTTAATACAGAATTCACTGTGTATTTTATACCAAACTACCAAAAATCATTAGCAAATTAGTCTAATGGCATGAAATAATTACAGCAGAGAAAAGATCCAACAGAACAAATTGCTAATAGTATTCCACCTGCAAACAGTCTGAAATCTTGAGTCAAGCAGTCAAAAGTTTCTGATGCTGACTGACGACTTCATGAGCTATACGTAATTAGTTTTGTTTACCTGTTTAAAGACTTGGATTTGCTTATAATCATGCTTCCTTAACTTTCCCCTTTACTGTCCTAGATACAAGACCACAGACATAGCTATTGGGTTTTCTGCTTATTTTTTTATATATATTAGAAGAGCTGAGATCCTTGGGATTCTATGTGACTCCAAGAAGCACCATCAAACACCACAAGACTCCCTGAAAAAGCAGGGGTGTCTGCTTTTTGTCCTACCATGCAGATTTCTAAACTCTTCAGGTCCCAGTTGGGAAACGGTTCAAGGCATCCCAAGAATGCAGGAAAGCACACAACTTTCAGCCACATACTTCTAAGCTCAGCTTTCATTACAAAAAGAAAAGCCAAAAGGAAAACCACGGTAATATGTATTTGTTCCTAATGAACAAATATGTACTATATTTATGTACAACAGAAAGGAAGTCTTCACATCCCTTCATCCAGCATGTACTCTGGCATTTACTCTATCTAAACTTTGCAAAATCTCCTTTTGATAATATAAATATAAAATATGAAGTTTCAACTAACATTCCCAATGAAAACACACTCAGGTACAAACCATCTCTTTTAATTGAATAAGCAGTTTGATTTGACCTCTAAGAACCTATAACTATTCCACAAACAGAGTACTTTAAAAGTCGTCTAAAGAAGAGTAAACTCAGCCACAAGTTGTACTTATGTCAGTGAAATTGCCACTCCTTATATAACTAAGTTCTGCGACACTGCTGTCTGTGCTAAAAGAACAGTAGATGAAACAACATTAAAAAATTCATCCTGACTTTAAAATAAAAAACCTTCCTTGCAATAAGGAATATTGAATAGGCACTAAACAAACTTCAAAGAAACAGCCACTCAGAAAAGGCTAAGAGTTGAAAACAATCACCACCACAAAATACAAACCAAAGCCTTCACAAATCCTATGGAAATAAGTGAAAAGTCACTGGAATTTCCAAAACCGCAAAACAATGATACTTCAATACAAGTAGTTTATTTTTGATGGTAACAAACTGGTATTTAAAGTTACTACAGCAAATTATGAATGAGCACACACAGAACTATAAGCCAATGCTGTAATTATATCAGCAGATACTCTAAATTAAATCGTCATATACCTTTCACTACGCACACAATATGTACTTGAATTTCTCTAAAAGCAAACTTCTCTAAAACAAAACTATGCAATACCCTGCCTAAGTGGACTTCTGCCAAAAGAATAAGGACATAAATGCATCTTCAAATACATGTTACCAGTAGAGAAAAATAAGCATACAAGCAAATAAATAACCACAACTTTATCTGCAGTTAAAAATATGAGAACTCTACTTTGCAAAAAGAAAGTTTACACAGAAATGTATAGAATTTTTCATTGTGACAACAAAATATTACCAAGAAATTAGTCAAGTAATGTCAAGTTACCATATGTGACTTTCTTATTTTTAACACGCCAAACATTTTAATAGCTATTTCATTTAAATCTAAGTAATATGATTAATTAAGCATTTTGTATAATGGAATGAGTATTAGTTAGAAATTATTACAGTTTTAAGATTAAAAGAAGTTTAAGCAGTCTTTTTAAGCTCTTGGCAGAATTCATGGACTTGGTAAAGCTTTTCCCTGAATGGCCCTGGGAGCCAAACAATTTCTATGGAAAAAAGACTGCTTAGACTGTCTGAAGTTGGCACAGAAAAACACTGCAGCTGTCAAGGCCTGGGATGTATCAATCTTCAGCTTCAGCTTCAATCAAAGAACATTCAGCCTACTCAAGTGCACATTAACAGCTCAAGAGGTCAGCAAGAGTGTACCTTGAACAGCTGAGATCATATATACACAAGGCAGAATACAGATGTCATTTGAAAGATGGCAAAAATTACTTATTAAAACTATCATTACTCAAAACACATCTAATGTCAGATGAAGATGTTCACCCTGCAATCAAGTTTACATGCCAGAACTAAAATACTTGGGTAAAAAAAAGAGAGCACATTGTATATTCCCTGAAAAGTGGTATTTTTCCCCTCAGCCTACAGTGAAAGAGATAGTAGTTCATCATACTGAAAGACAAACAGAAATGCAGACTACCTTCAGCCTTGAATGTGTTCTTTGCAAAGTAAACTTGATTTTTTTCTTACTGATTTTTAACAACAGTAAGCTCAGAAGCACTGAAAAACGTTGTATGGGATGCCTAGTTACAGCACAAGTACTTGCTTTCAGGTGAAGCTGTGAATTTATAAAACATCAGCAGAAATCACAAAACGAAAAATGCCTCTGACTTACAAGCAGGGAAAGACAAATACCCCTAATTTAAAACATTTTATTTTTCTTTTGGAAGGGAATTCCAAGCATAAATATTTCACTGGCTATTTGATATCAAAAATACCTAAAACTGTACCAATACCGCAGTTATTTGTCTAATGGAAAGTTAGAAGTGACCTAACCATAGAATTTTTTGACTATTTTTACCCCGCTTAAACAAGGAGAATTAGCTGGCATCTTTTTTTTACAGTAACGATACTGAATTGCTAAAATAAAACTTTCCAATTAGCAGTGAAACAAGTCTCAAAAGCATAAGCAGTATCTTTTTTCTTTTTTTCCTTGCAGAAACTATAAATTCATAACAGTTAGGATATTAAATTTACAAGTAATTTTAGCTTTTGTTTAGATGGATATCATGCACTGTGTTGAAAACAATAAACTGAAAAACTTCCTCCTTTAATATAAATTCATACATCAAGCATCTCAGTTACCTGCAATTTGAAATCAGTACTCTTTTTGACGTTTCACCGTATTTATTTCTAAGCATGTTAACTACTGTTAAGTGCTCCTATCATACTTTAAATCTCTGCAGCATTACAAATTATTATTCACTTATTATTATTCATCTTAAATCTAAAGAGAACACCCCCCAGAGCAGAAAAACAACAAAACCCAAACTCCAACCTCTTCAAACTCAATCCAGTCAACTCTTTCCCCACCCCAACTCTCCAATCATCACGACAAAAATACAGCACACAGATTCTCATTTTAGTTCTTTAATCAGTGAATATCCCCAAGTGGGAAAATAGAACAGTGGGGAGGACAGAGGGAGCTACAGGTTTACTGTTAATTTTTAGTAAGAACTCTATAAAAATTACATACCAGTAATTTTCTGTGTTATGAAGTGAGTATTTCAAAACACATAACTGTCACGCTGGAAAAATTTGTACAGAAATCAAAATACTGCACGGCATGGGGCATGAGGGGGGAACACACGTAATAACCTGGCTGGTATAAGCACTGAAAAATCTGCAAGAAAATTTTTCCTATGGATTGTTTTGGGCTCCCCTAACATCTAGGATAGACTAGTCCAACTAAATAGCACAAGGCTTTCATCAAGCTGACATATACACTTCACATGCAAGTGACAGACCTGCTTCTTTCTTGATGTCTCACAAGACTTTTAAACTTACACTGCTGCATACTGTCAGTTCAGAATCTCTTAACCCTGCTGTGTCAGTGTTTCTTTGTGATTTCCACTCACATATTACATTCCTAAATAAGAGGTATTCTCTTTACAATCCAGTCCTGCTGAGTGGTCACAAAAAAGAATACTCTTACTCTTTAGAGAATCTACCTTTGAGGTGCTGTGCCTTTCAACAACCTAAAAAGTCACTAGAAGACTGATCAGTAACTCACAAGAAAAATTAGCACCTTAGGTGCTCCAAGCTCTTAAAATAATACTGCGTTATTTTCAAAATCACTCACACACAGCATGGACCGTTAACATCTAATTACCAGGCAGAAATTTGTAAGAGGGCTGTAGGTCACTTGACCAGACTGACTGCTTTTTTGAACAGATGTCATCAGCAAACAAGAGTATTTTTCCCCCATCTCTGCAATTCCTTAATCTTGCAGGATAAGTAATATATGATCAACATGTAAGCATGTTACACTAAAACCAAAAAAGTTTCATGTATATTCCATGCATAATTTTCTATTCCAAGAAATTCCTGTTATCTTGTCTCTGTTGGTAGTTCTGGCAACAAATATGCATTTGATTCAAAAATGGAAAAGTACAGTATACTGCTTTACTTACGCTTGTGTGTAAACATACACACACACACATTCCATTAGAGACTGTATCCTTACTCATAACTCTGTTGAAAGCAAACAGGCACCACGAAAATAATAGTGTTTATATTATTATAAAGTTGATGTCCTAATAGCAGTCAAAGCAAAAATACCACCCTACTTATACTAAAAGATGCTGTCATTATATGATTTCATCAGCATACTCTCAGATTAGTCCCTGAGTGTGACAAAAAGACCATAATAAAAGACCAAAAAGTTATAATACATTATAACTCTGAATAATTTTATTACACATTCTTAATTGACAAAAATAACTGACTTATTGTGGCATCAATGCACAAGAAATACCAGGTATTTCCTGTCAGGACACAAAGAATCAACATCACCAAATTCAGATCAGTCCCATCACAGGACAAAGGGACAAAAAGTAACCCAAATATCCCTTTACTGGTAGGCAAAACATACTAGATAGACATGGATGTATCACACACAATGCTCTGCTTCCCTTCACTCACTAGAACAGCTTTCTACCAACAGTTGCTTTTTTTCTGAGTACTAAAACATTGGAGATGTGGCACTTAGTGAATGCAGGAAATATTTTCAAAAAAGGAGAAAATGTGAGAAATTAAAAGCTTTCCCCTTTCTTTATCAAGGATAGGATAAGTGATCTGCCTGCTTTCATTTCAAGCTATAAATCTCTAAACTACTTCAATTAAAACTAAATAGAGTCATTGAAGTAATTTAGATGGAAGATGCACAGAATTGGATAGGACATGAATTTTGTAAGTCACATAACTGCTTTCTGTAAGCACTACAATTCTGAGAGTTATTGTAACAATTCAATCACTTATTTGAGAGCACAGGATAATCTAAAAGCTTCAGCACAGCTCTCAGAGTTAGTTTTTGTTTAAATGTAATGCTCTGGATTAATATAATAATAATGCATTTGTGATTTTCAATGCATTCAAGAATACAGGAATGCACAAATAGTTTTATTTTACAGACAATATAACCATATGAATACATTTGGGTATATTCACTCTGAATTACCATGACTAACCAAGTGCAACTTGGGTCCATTATGTCAACTGTGCCTGAAACGGCATTGTAGTATTTTCTAAATCCTGTAAAATTGTGGACAAATGGGAGAATATCTTTTAAGTAATGAGCTAAACTTCAAAGAGTTGAAACACTGCACTCTTAATAACAACAAAGGACAAGAAGACTATCTGAAGTCACTCTTCAAGAACAGCACACCACCTTCCCAAACCAAAAGTTAGATGGGAAAACTAGACCAGCTACAGTCAGTCTTTCTCCTCTATGCTGAATCTGTAACTACATGGTAAACACAGACATCAAAGTGTGTTATAGAGGCCTTTTCAATTTAAAACTATTTAAATTCAGATTAAGTATCGATTTAGACTGAACATAAGGAAAGTGTGGACAACAAAGGTGGTGTGGCAACAGAAGAAAATTGCAGATCCCCTGCCACTGAAGTGTTCAAAGATGTGTTGGATAGGGTTTTAAGCAACATGACCTACTAAAACATATTCCTGGCCAGGGAGACTGGACTAGATGATCTTTAAAGGTCCTTCCAAACCAAGCTGTTCTACGACACTCTAATCTCTATACCAAATTTTAAATTCCCACTCACATGCTGGGGGCAATTTGAAATATTCACACACAGACATACTGTGTATACTTTATGGAGCACAAAAATATACCTTTCTAAATTAAATCTCCCTTTTAGTTCATCTTCAGTTTTACTCCTATATTCTAAACCAATATTTTACAAAAGGAATACCAGGTAGGAAAAATTTCATTACAGTTAACTAAAATTTGTCATAAGTTAAAAAAAACCAGAAAAAAATAAACTTAGCTATTCAACAACACTACCTCTGTCGATAGCACATAAAGAGTAGGCCTTTATTAACACCTGTATTAATCAGACTCATGTAATTTACTTCTTATGGCAAAATAAAAGAGTATAAAGTAACAAAAAAACCACCCAAAACACTAAACAGCTGGCATCCCTTGGCACCAATAAATATGTGGTCTTGGCTTAATCACTAATAAAAGAAATTAGCATTCAATGAATGGAAGCATTAAACACTTTGCTCCATTTTGAAAGAACAGTGTAGATATCAACAATTCATCCAGAAGAAATTCTCCTCACACACCAATTCTCATACTGGTAGTTTACAAAAATTTCAATTTTGGTCACAAAGATAGATGGATAAGGACAAAGTCAACATAAAAACACATCACCATGGCAGAACCATGTTTTAGTTTTCTGGGGTTTTGAGGTTTTTTAAAATTTATTGTTCCTTTCAATTCTCAGCTATTGATTTAAAAACATTTGTAGTATCTATAATCAACATGCATCTGCAGTATCTATTCATCTATTATGTAGCAATACAATGTCTTGGTGTGTTAGTTAGTATATTTTTCATGTGTACTTGCAAATAAAGGAGGAGGGTGTTACAACTACTTATAAATCAATGGTGTCATGGCTACATTATTTCCAGTGGGTGTCCTGGATATTGAATTGGTCCAGAATTAATAAATGCACCTGTTTTTACAGCTAATGAAGTATTTTCTGGTATTAATGCTAATGATGACAAACAGAATGTTTTACAACCCTCTCAGATGCAGAAAGTGATCAAAACAAGACAGTTCCACTGCCGACAAAGAACTGTTCTTTTTCTGCAAGCACACTGTAAAACAGGACATGAAGACCAGAATGGGTCTGTGCACAGCTTCTCACAACAAATAGGGATCACAAAGCATGAAAGAAGGCAAGAAGCAATTGAAATCCCTGCCACTCCACTTCCCACAAAGCAGCAGCCACCTTTCCTGATCATCTTCTACCCAAAAATGCCCACATACATACAGGTAGCCCATTCTTCAAGATTTCTTTCCAATCCCCAGTAATAAAAAGAAGCAGAAGCAGCAGCAGCTAAAGGAAGACCTCTTTATTCCGCACTTGTATTTACCATCTTCTGATAAAAGTGTCGAAATGCTACTGGTCAATCTGCTACAGCAGCGCCTTTAACAGATTACTGATCAGTTCCTCACTTGATGACTAATGGTGAACTATCTATTTTTAATGGACAAATTCCATTTGCAAATTGAAAACCATATGCAGCATGGTTTCTTTGACTAAACAATATTGTCTGCAGACTGCTGGCAGTTGACAGACTGTACCTTTTGGGCTGTGAATATAAACTGTGCAGAGTACCATGCAATGCTGCACTTAATTCCTAACACAGAAAAGGAATAGGCATTATAACTATCACTGACAGAAAAAGCACAGGAGCTAAAGAAGATAACACTAACAAAACTCCCTAAAAATAGTACATGTATTTTTATGCAGAAAAAAAATAAAAAGAAAAAGAGTAGTTCAGTTTTGGTAGAACTACAAAGTAAGAAAGGAAGTGTTCAATAAAGAAAACACAGTATCATTTTAGCAGAAAGACATCCCATCTCACCTTTGAAATCAAAGTGCAATGAATAAAATGAAGACTGAGAGTGTCTTGGTTTTTTTGAAACTAATAACGGGTAAATTTTTAGACACTTGCTTGAACTCAAAACAGCATTTTCAACTAATAAAGAGATCCTAGGCTGGTAAATATAAAATTAAGGTAAACAAACCTAACTCTTCTTGTGTGAATAACCAATTCCATATGAAAAACCAGAAGGTATGTGCTTGCTTCTTTGAACTTTCTGTATTACCATCCATACAGGACACTCTGTTGGGTGTGGAAAACCCAGTCCAGAACCACTGTCCTGCTCAAAGCAAGGATTTGATGTAGTTTCCCATCACAAAATACTTGAAAGAACTATCCCTATCTTTTTAGTTATGGAAGGAGGTGGGGGGAAGGTGGCATGGAAGTGTTTGTATTCTAGCAAGAGCCTGAGAGCTAGGACATAAATCATCAGCTTAGCAATGTGTATTATTTTACACCAAATGAAGTATCTTTCACCAAAAGACACTTCCCTACAGTATACCAACAAAGGAATATGCCATGAATCTACATAGGCCAAACAGGTGGTTTAAGGAAATACACCAGAGAAAGCACATAAAGAAAGTACTCTTGGCTCAGAAATTCCACCCATAGAATGAACTTCCAGAGATATATCAAATCATCCCCCTTACCAAAAAAAAAAGAAAAATAAAACAAGCACAAAAAAACCCCAGAAACAAATAAATCACACTGATTTCCCACACCAGGAGCCACTAGGTTTTGCAAAAGCAGTATATCCATCTGCCCCACCCCCAAAAATACACAACCACAAGGAAAAACAAGACGGTGGTAAAACACAAGCCAGATCTTTTAAACAGATTTTTTTCCTTTTTTTCCTTTTAAACACCAAGGAAAAACAAAAACCCTTGAGAACAGTAAGAACATAGCTATTGATGATCTTGAAATTTTAAGGTAGTACGCAGCAGCATAAAACCCTGAAATAGAATGCAGCAGTTGACACAAGAAATAGAGACAAGATGTGACATAACTTACTATTTGACCTTTGTCTTTCCACTGCCCTCCAACAATGTCGAGCCCATCACAGAAATGCAACAATGTGCCAAAGTAAACAAGAAATTTAAAAACAAACTATTTCGTGTTTTCTTTTCAGTTGTTTCCAGGAACCATTACTTGATTTCTCAATTAATTCTCAAATAAAATAAGAAGAGGAGCACTGAAATTTAAAGCAATTACACAATCTTTGACTGCAGACACAAACACAATTTTCCCAAAACAGCACACTATGGGGGTACACCTCAGCTTTACACAAGGCTTCTCAGTGGAAAATCTGGGAGCTTGGGACTATTTTCTTAATTTGGCTTTCTCCTTTTTGCCAATTCCACCACAGAATTATACATCAACATCAGTTTTCAGAGTGGCTGCAACAAAACTGTGGTTTTGACAGGCCCTACTCCAAGATCTTGCTTATTACAACTAACAATATCACAATGTTTTGAATAGTATTAAAGGAAATATCAAATATTACCAATCTAAGATGCAGAAGACTTACTAGTAGAACTCCAGCTTTAGAAAAGAATGAAAAAAAGGAACACGAGAAAAGTATTAAAAAGACCGTATTTGACACTTTAGGCGCCTTTGGTGGGAATTGTTACCTTAAAAGAACTGAATAAATGTGAGTAAGAACCTTGTTCTGAATATAAAGGCCACCACCCTGGATGACCAAAAGGGTCAGGCTCTCCAGAATTTTGTCACAGGAAAGAAATAACATCTAGAAGTAGACACCTGGAATACCTGTCGTTAGAGCAAAGCTTCCACTAAGACTCAGGAGCTTCATTAGCCATCGAACGGTCTCAAGTATTTAGCCCACAAACCCCATATCATCAACGAGCTCCAGCTCCCAGAAAAGGCTTCATTTCAGAAGCACAATTTCTGTGACAGTGAATATAATAGTCCAAGAAGGCATATAGAAGAGAAATGTGGTATAATTTATTGAGATTCTAAATCACTGTTGGATACATACATCTGTTTGCTAAAACTGTTCAATATTGAACCAATTAAAGCTTCAGCCGCAACCATTTGATGTCTTTTCTTCTTTGGGAAAAAAATATCCAGAAGGCCAGTACCTCAACATATAGTTAAGACTAAACCTTTAGTTCTGATACACCCACAAATTATTAAACTACATTTCAACTGTGAAGCTCTTTTTGGAAATGCAGTTTACAAGCCAGAAAAGGACTTGGACAATTTTATCCAGCTGCTGGATGAAAAGTTAACACCCTCTCACTAACATCTTAAAAAAGACATTTACATAACACTTCTATCCCAGATGCCTACTAAGGCAGTCTATAAGAGAGATAACCCTGCCAAAAACATGGAACAGAGGACGATCAAAATCTTAATAGAAACTGAGACACTTTTACAACTCCTCCACAGGTTGTCCTGAAACACTTTTACTGTGATACACCTCCACAGGTTGTCCTGAGGGGTTGAAATCTCCAGGGATGGAAATACTCAATACTTAACTGGACACTGTCCTGGGCAATCTGTTCCAAAGTGGGGTGCAATAGATGCTCTCAAGAATCCCCTTCCAACATAAATGGTTTCACTAGTCTAATCAACAAGACTTACAGATGTTAGGAGACAGTGCAGGAACAGAAGAAGTTCTTAGATCTACATGAAATTAAGTAAAACACAACAGATGAAAAAAAATTATGCTAAAGAAATTAGTTGGTCACCAAAACCTTTGTATTTCAACTGTGAAGAAGCTAGGAAAACACAAAATTATCATCATATGTATTTATGTTTTCAAATGGCTTGTCTTTGCACAAAGTTTTCACATGAAATATGACCTTAAAATGGATGAACCATCTACAAGTAATTTTATCACTTGACTTTAAAACCAGTTGAAGAATCTTACTGAAGTCCATTCGATAATTCAGACCACTTTAGTTCCCATTCAAATTCAGAATATCTTCACAAAACTTTCTTTACAAAGTTAATCACTTCAGATAAATGCCATACTGAAAAAGCTGCCTAATTAACTTGGTTATCACCTCTTTAACTCATTAAAATCTAGCTTCCCCCTTCTTTATGTAATATACACATGCTTAAACCTGTAAAATGTATTGATGGATGAGTAAAATGGTAATGCATGTAGATGTCTACGCTGCAGTACTTTCAGAGAATCTCTGCTTAGAGATTGCTGTTTCTTTTTATTAATGTGAAATAAATCCTGAAGACATGCATATCCTGACATTAGAAGGATGGTATGTATTGGATTCTACCTAGAGCAGGAGAGTTCACTGTAGAACATTGACTGGGTTCTGTTTTCAAAAACAGGAACTATCTTCCTGTTGTTTTTCCCCTACTTTCCTCCCAGAAACCCATCTGATCTGACAAAAGACAAAGATACAAGAACAGCAAGAAACTTAAAATAAATATATTTCAAAATATTTTCTGTTCCCTGACTTCAACACATGTGGAATGTGTTCATCAAGGAACAAGTAGAAATGCACACGTAATTGAAATTAATGGAAAGGGGAAATCAGATGCTTAACTACAATCTGTGTACATCGAGTTACATTATCAAAGCAATTAGAAATTCAGACTTGTACTGTTTAATTCAAAGTTTCTACTATGTATAACGCTCTTTAAAAACATTACATTCTGCTAGGTTTTAGTAATACATAACTTATTTTCAACTAGCAAACAAGCAGAGCATAAGGCCTCCTTCTCCATCCACCAAATTTTGTCTGATAGTGCTCATCTTCATACTAGGAATAGTAAACTGTATCGTTATAAAAAGTTTCCTGAATTTCGCCCACAAGGCATTGAAGATATTCTCAAACAATTTAGCATTGTTCAACATTTCCAAACAGGATTTCCACTGACAGCTCCCTCTTGCCACAGATCTCCTACACAATGTTTTCTCAACAAGTCTTGATTCTATCCACGGCAGGAATCCAATGCTAATTGTCATGTGCACCACCACTGCTTGGCGCAGGGAAGCTCTAACTTTCCTATGGATGCCTACTTCTGATGTCAGCCCAGGCCTTCGCGGCTTTTAACCAGACCACATCCCATGTGAAAACACTGTTTTGGCTACCAGCAAGTGAGAAAGCATCCACAGCATTAGGTGTCACCTTCCTCTCTGCCATACACTTTTGATAAACAATCTATGTGTTTGGCAGAGAATTTTCACTGATTTCTACAAGACCTCACATTACCAAATTTTTTAAATTTTTAGGATATGCACCTAACTATCAGAGATGAACTGGAGAAATGAGGGAAATGTACCTATGAAGGGAGGCCACAGGGAAAGATGCACAGGGGGAACTTTTAAAGTTAATAATTACTCATTAAATCCCTCCCTTCCCAGAAACGGCTTAGGTATATTTAACCCTGCTGCATGGTTAGCGGAAAGATTAAAAGACCTCCAAAGGCTCCTTCAAGACTTAAAATGCTCTAAAAACCCCTCTGCCTGTCCATTATTGCCCGGCGTTGCACAAGACAACACCCCGAGACTTTTGCTATTCCAATTCAAGCAAAACGTGGCTTCTGGGAGGGTGAGGGGAAAAGCTCTCAGGACAGGTGGTTCCACCAGGGCAAGGGCCCGAGCCCGGTGCAATTCCCGTCCCGGAGCCGCCGGCCCTGCTCCTCTCCCTTGCCCGCCGGGAGCGGGACGCGAACCCGCGGTCCCCAGCAGGACACGCCCGCCCGGTCCCGGGCCACCCCTCGCCCCGCGCTCAGGTACCTGGCAGCGGCTCAGCTCCTCCGCCAGACCGCGCAGCTCTTCCTCCAGCTCTGTCACCCGCTGCGTCGCCGCCTCCGCGCCTCTCGAAGCCATCGCCGAGAGCCTCCCGCCGCTCCTCCCGCAGGGACGGCGAGTGGAGAGGAGGGTCCGCGCCTGCAAAGCGGGCTCAGGCAGCCCCCGCCCGCCCGCGCCAGGGAGAAAGGGGAGAGAAATCACGCCGCGAACCACACAAATGAAAACTTTCCATCGCACCCACCGCGCGGGCAAGCGCCGGAAACCGCAGGGCAGAGGGAGGACGCGGTGCAATGACGTCACAGCGCAACCGCTACCCCGGCGAGAAGAAGGGGCGAGGGGCACGTTTGAATTCGCCCGCCCGAGCCGCGCGCCGCGCATGCGCCGTGCGGGTGCGGCGTGGGGCGGGTGAGGGCGATGCGCTCCGCCGTCAGGGAGCGGCACCGCACCCGGGGCTCTGCCGCCTTCTTCTGCCCGCTCCGGGAGCGTCCAGCCACGGTGCTGCGCCACGGGTGTCGGACATGCCTGGGAATCCAGCGGATCCCTGCTCTTCCTCAGCCGTAGGAGCACCTGTATCGCGACGCTGTTCAGTTCTACGTATTTACATACGAACCGTGCAGATCAGACTCACAGAATAGGTCAGGCTGGGAGGGACCACCATGGGTCATCTGGCCCATCCTCCTTGCTCAAGCAGGGTCATCTCAGTACACATGGTACGGGGTTGTTCTTGAATATCCCCAGTAAGGAAGACTCCTCAACCTCTTTGGGCAACCTGTTCCAGTGCTTGGTCACTTCCACAGTAAAGAAATGTTTCCTCAAGTTCAGCTGTAGCTTCCTGTGCATCAGTTTCTGCCCATTGCCCCTAGTCCTATTGCTAGGTACCACCGAGGAGAGCGTGGCTCCAAGCACTGAAACCCTCCCTTCAGACACTTCTTCACATTGGTGAGGTAACGAGATGTTTCTGGGTGTTCCGCGAGGTGCCCAAGCTCCAATACACCTGAGTGAGATGCATGCCTCATGCATCCTCTTTTCATGTTGCTTTCTTTTTTGTCTGAATGAGTAATAACAGTTGCAAGACCAAAAGTCAGAAGCCTTGGTTTAGAGTAGGTCTTGGAAGCATTTTTGGAGGCATGAGCACACACTTCTTTCTCAGACAAGAAGTTTTTCAGATTTATCACTTCCAGAGCTGAATTTCGGAGCCTACAACTGAAAGCAAATAAAGGCTTCAAAGATCTAACTATGCAAGTATGTGAAATATTTGGGCTTGTGCCTCTGTGTAAATGTAGTGGGTTTGAGATACAGATGTTCAGAGTACTGTATTTTGCAATAAAGGGTTAAACGGTATTACAAAGCAAATCCTTGCATGTTTCCTGTAGCTGATATGGGAAGCAAAATTCTCACATAAAGCATAGACTTTACCACAAACAAATGGAGAAAGAAGTTGAAATACGTGGTTGGATTATATTTTAGCCTAGAAATTGCATTTCACCAATGTCAGTATCTTACTTCAGAAATACCATACTAATTTTTATGCAGAAATATGTTTTCTTTTCCTCTCCATTGTAACTTTTGCACAGTTTTTGGACAAGTTGCCATGAATGTACCACTATGACAAGAAATAAAGCTTTTAGTGTGTCCATGTGCATGCAGAGAAGCATGGTTTCACACCCTGTAAATCAGGACAGACATTAAAATGTCCAATCCTTCCACCTGTGGCCCTAGCAGAAAGAATCCTGAATCCTTGGTGATAGCTGTGCCTGTCAAAGTTGATTTTTGCATCATATTGAGATCCAGGGGCCCCTCTCAGAAGAAGAGAGTGGCTACAGTACTCAATGCCAACATTTTTACAAAACTTTTTAATAAAAGTTTTTAATATTACTGCAAGTATTATCTGCACAATTATGAATGTGAATGTGGGAGACAGCATTTGGGTCTTCTCTGTCCAGGTATATGGAGATTTAAGGAGATACAACAATTCTTGGATCAATACCATGTCTCTCCTTAGAACAACCTTTTTAGTTTTTATTGTTCATCACTCATTGTATATTGTGTCATCTCATATTTGTGGTCCTGCACTTCCCATCATTTATCTTTGTGTGTTATTACATGTCCATTTGGCCATAATGACCATCATGTCAATTCTAACGTGTTAACATTTTAAAATTTTTCTTTGCTTTTAGGATCTCCTAATTCTCTTGTACCATAAATTATCCAGTCGCTATGATTCTATGTAGTCTTCACTTTTTCCACACCCCTGCCTTTTAATAACCATCTCTTTTGCTTTTCATCTCTTTCCTAATCTTTTTATCATTGTCCCCTTGACCATTTGTTCCCTAGTACTCTTGGGCAACAAGAAGCTAACCTTACTTAAAAAACAGTATGCTTAGATTAACTGCTGAACAGCTACAATGACTAAACAGGATTTAAAAACATTTTCCAAGTACAAGGTCATTCAAAGTTTAGCTGAAAAGACTCAGTTATTACAGGGTGTAAGTTCACAGCTTGACACAACACAAAACAAAAGACTGCAATTCCCTACAACTTTAGAACCTTAAAGGAGAGATTTGTGTTCTTACTATTTGTGTAGACACAACATGTTACCACAATAAACACACAAATAACAGTGTTCCATAGCAAGATATGTATTTTAAGGACATCGTATTTCTGTACATGGTTTAATCATCATCACATTTGTTTTCCTGCCATTTTATAAGCTTATTCTCTATAATAAAGTTTCTAGTTATTAAACTAAACAGTATTCATGATAATTCTTAGAATATTTTAGAAAGTTTAAAATGTGCAGTTGGCAAATTTTGGTGAATTGGGAGACATTGACTACAATCAAAGCATTTTGTACATTATGTTTCTCCCAAATCTTTGTGTTTTGGAGCACCTGCATTTAGAGTTATCAAATCCATGGGACTGTTAGGCTAGATTCTTCCAAACCTATTTTTCCTTTGGATTACACTTTTTCAAATTGAACAACTTTGAGTCTGAATTGGGTCAGCCCAAGAATTTTCCTTATATGTAGCTGTTGAGTAAGCATGCAATTTTTTTGTGGCTTTTCTACTTGTAAGAGGTGTATCAGAAATACATTGCACAATTGAAACCTAGTTGCTATGGCTTTTGTCACTTGCAGTTCCTGTGAAAATTGCACAAATGGAAGTACTCCCCAAGCTGGTTTGGTGGTAGAAGGAAAAATGGTTTTTGTTTGGTTTTTTTTTCTGCACTTGGGAAATTCCACATCTTTCTTTGAAACATGTTTATATAACAAACATGTTGCAGTTACTCCTGATCACATAATTTCTTTTTTTGTGTTTGCATATTTCTTTTCCATATCTAAATGTGAAATAAAAAGTGACTCCATTCATTGTAGCAACCCCCAATATTTCATTATTAGAAGTAACAAAATGTAAGTACATAATAGAGCATTTTCATTTTCCTTTAAACAAAAGATGTCCTTACTAGTCTGACTTTAATTAAAAGTCCTAAAATGTTACACTAATAAAGTTGCATTTCTCCTTGGATTTTTTATGTTGAGTGTTCACGTTTGTCACCAGTAGTTTGCTATGAAACAGTATAATCAAACAGGTACTTTCTGAAAGATGCTTGTCAGCTACAGTGGACAAAAGAAGTCAAAACTGCTGATATTTTTAGCAGGTTTTGGCAATGTCCTCAATATTTTAGTAATTTATATGTTTCTCAAGAACATATTATAAAACCTTAGAAATATGTTAGTTCTTGTTTAGACACTGAATTCAAAACATACTTGCTTCCAGTAAAAGTTTCTGGAGGTTTTGTGATGTATGTTTGGGTTTGGGTTGGTTTTGTGGTTTTCGCTTGTGTATGCATTCAGGGCTGCAGGGGACATTCTTTCCACTTCTGTGGCAGTATATGGTAACATGATTATAGTCATAGGAAGAATGGGGATATAAAAGTGGCAAGGTCTATAAGGAGAAGTAATATCTGATATTGGATCACCTGACATAAACAAACAACAAGCAGACCATTTAAATGTAAAAAAAAAAGGTGAAAAAAGTATTTGACCAAAATTGCACTTTTTGTTTCCAACTGCTTGTAATAAAAGATACTGATTCAGATCTCATTCCTACCATCATAACATATTCATATTGAATTAGTAAATTTTGAAAATGCAGGGCTGGAAAAGGTCAGCATGGAAGCCTAGATTCACTGATGCAGGGGCCTGGAGTTCCACCACTTGCGCAATTTGCTTTTCCCTCAGTGAAAAGAAAGTGCCATTTTATTCTCATAAGCAGAGAGTAAGAGAGCAGAGGTCTAATTTGCTCCTGAAAAAACAAGAGGTAGAACCAAGTAGCCTCTAAAATGTATCGATTTTATTGCATTGGTTTACTGCATACTTTTCTACTGCACGCTGTGCTGTGCTTATAGGCTGGGTAAGCATCAATCAACAGGTTACATTCCCCAGAAGGGCTACATCATGATGCCGGAGCAGTCTGTAACATGGCCCTGGAAGTCCCTCTTCCACTTACCTGTGCCATCGAGAAGGCTGTGGTTTTTCATTGTCTCTTAAATGAGGTCACAGACCTTGGCACTACATCCTTCAAGGCAATAAAAAGTACAAGCCAGTAATAGAAACTAGGGCATGTCAGCCGAACAAAGCACAGAGGGAGGAGGTGATTAACAGTATCCTGGACGTGGGGATGAAGTCTTCCCCACCCCATAGCACCTGCCGGCAACGGGCGGCCTAGAGGGAGGGGCAGACAGCTGAAGTTCATTAAGACGGGGAAGCAGATTCCAGTTTGGCTGTCCTGGCAGAGGCGGATTGGGTTTGTGTTGTGGTAAACTGACAAGATGTGTTTAGCTCAGTACTGGGAATTGATTGCTTCCTTGTTAATTTGTTTCTTAGTGAAATTAAGCCCAAGAAAGGAGTTGAGCTTTGACCTTGCATGTGTTGTGTAGCCTGTGTCATAGACTAAATGGGAGAGTCACCTGGTTATGGAAGGGTTGCATGGAAAATGAAGACTTGAGGTCCATCACCCTGAAAAAGGGTGTGAAGAGTACGTGACCACCCAGGCTCAGTAAGTAAGCCACAGTACCCTTGTTAACCCAAGGAGTGGTTGCTGGAAGGGGCAACACTGTCCATGACCACCCAAATTTCTTCGAGTATGCAGAGGACATAGATGAGACACTCCCTAACCCTAGGGATCACAGCTGAGAACATACACCTACACATCCTCTCACTGCATTCATGCACACGCATACAATACAAGAGCCATAAGCATATGCAAATTCTTCACAGTTGCCCATTTTTAATATTAGAAATCAGGTTTGCAACAGTTTGTTTGTTTTAGTATTGCTCACTGCTGTACAATGCATCAAAATAAACTTATTTTTCGCTGGGGACAAGTTAAAAGTATAAGTACTGGAATTAATTAAATGAGAAATTCAGGTTCAATTAAAAAAATGCTACATTTCAAACCTCTGTCATTCAGTAGTAGTAAGACAATTTTGAATAGAAATTTTAAAGTGAATGTCTCAGGCAAGCTGCAAAATTCACAGAAGTATTGCTTACCTAATGTCATTAACATGACAGAGGGGTTAAGGTGTAGTCAGGCTAAGTCACAGCAGAGCACACAGGAGTAGTGTTGATAAAGCTACAAATATTAAATAGGGCATAAATCAGAACCCAGCAATGTTGTTGCTCAGAACGGCGCCAAGCCATATGATCATGTCTATGTTTAACAGTTCATACTGTCTTAAAAAAAATAAATGCCTTAGGAAAATAAACAAATTGAAACAAAGTACAAGTACAGGTAGTTTAGTCAAAAAACATTTGCAGCAATTAAAACCCTTCTTCTAGTTTTATCAATATGCTTAAATTAATGTTATGTATTATTTGTATGTATAATGTATATTATATGTATTATTTTACATACAATAACTTTTAAAGAAGAAAAAAATACTTGTTCCCACTCTGAGATAAGGATGTTATGGATCTTGTTATGATATTCCTCTTGCCTCAATTACTTTGCTGGATTTCTTTTGCTTGAAATTCTGAGGTAAATGTCTTTCTGCTTGTTTGTTTCTGATTTTCCGTTGACCAGCAGGTTTAAGTTACAGTTATTTACAATCACTTGAATTCAGAAACTACTTCAGATGAACAAGCAAGATTCTATTTTTATTATCTGTGCGTACTGTGGCAGTAGCTAAGAGTTACTGGGAGGGCACTTTGTGCTGCAGTATTTCAGTTGCTAACACTGTTCCCAAAAGCACTGTTTGCTATAAATTCCTGGCCCAAGGGAATACAAAACAGATACTGCACATTGCATTCTAGGGTGGTACTGCAGACTCAGCCCAACATGAACTCTTCTTGCAGCCTGAACTCCATCATCACAGTGGGATTCAACTGACTCAATTCACCAAGACAGAGCTCGTGTATTTTGGCAATGATGCAAAGTTGAGCATTTGAACTTTCCTTTCCTACTGTGGCTGATTTTAGAGTAACTAAGTAAGACTCCATATCTGTTGATTTAAGTTTTTAAAGACACTTTTTACTCAACAGAGTTGCTGCCTTTGGAGACAGGAAAATATTTAAGAATATTTAAGAATAAATATTACATAAATATCTGTACTTTTAAAATGAAAAAAAAAAAAAAAGGAAGAAAGGAAGAATTGTAATGCAAACTGCATTTAAAATTGTCTGGAATCATTCCAAAACAGAAGATAATTCCTGCAGAAATTAAGGGGGGTTTTAATACTGAATTTCAATAAATGCGTTTATTTTAGTTAATTTTCTCTGCAGCTGTATCCTAGTAATGTGCACAAGATAAGAATTTATTTAAGCATGTAAAATAATTTACCTATGTCTGAAGCCAGACAGTGAGGGTTCAGAGGATAATTTTTCATGCTTATTTATTTGTGAGGTGGACAGGTAGTTGTTAGATAATATTCAGCTTCAAATTTACAAAAAGTTGAAATGGAATTCTTGCTACACTTTATTTTCAATTCAAAAGTAAATAAAGAACATTCTAATAGTGTTAGGGTGGTTTGCCAAGAATAATTACATTCCTTTTTTATTTTTTCCAGAAAATGAAATTTAATGATTACCAGTCTCACAATTTTATTGGAAGATCTCTGTTACTTTTCTTAAAACGCCTTCTGTAGTCCTTTCATTACATAAGAATTTCTAGGGTTGTTTCTTACTATGCTTTTAGCACTTCTCTCCTACAGCGTAAGAATATGGCCCAAATATGATCTAAGAACTCAAAAATTGAAAATGAAATATAAATAGCTATTAGAAATCACTATTTTTATTTTTATTCTAAACAGTGGTTTTTGGATACTTAGTATAGGTAACATTAGATATCTCTTGAAAACCACTGGAAAAAAAAAAGTAGTTTGGTTTTATGACCCAAACAGCAGTGGAAATATGCCAATGAAGACTGATTACAGACACTAAAATATCGATACTAATATTTTTTGTTGGTTTAGTTGTCTGAACTTACTATGATATTATGAGACTGTGAACAAGATAAAGGAAATATGTAGCCACGACAGCAGTAACATTAGTTCGTGTGTTGATTTTTCTCCACTTTATTCAGGGAATGAGGTATAGCTACAAGTAGAAGAATATATATACCCTCATGTTGCAAGCTAATGCCACTTTTTCATTATTTTCAGGTAAATCTTTGTATTCCTAGTGAGTGTCATCCTGACATCTGTCTCCCCTGACCAGTCCTGCATCCTGACTGTGTGACTCCTGACCACATAATCTGTTTTAGAAGTATGCTCAAAATTATCCAGTTCCTGAGTTGCTCTGATATTCTGTATGTGCTTTCTGGCAGTATTTCATGATCTAGAAAATTCTTTGTTGTATTCAGTCTTTTATCTTTTCTAAGGTGTCATCCAACCAAGTTAATTCAGATGTCAGTACTTTGACAAATGACCTCTGAATAATCCAGCAGCAGCTTCAAATACAGTCTCTGTCCCCCTGTGGATGGCTAAGACTTCCATAGAAGATCTTACATGAGGAGCAGAGCAAGCAGCAGAAGACAGTAGCTTCTTAAAATATTGCAGCTTCATGGATTAAATTATATTTTTAGAACCTCCAGGAACACTCAAGAAGATCAAGAAGATAACTTGGGGTCTATGAATTCTTATTATCTATGTGCATAATTCTGTTTTTGTCTACTGTAAATAGGGAATACTCATCGGCATATCTGAAGAATCTAACATGTATTGTGCTAACGGGATTATTCATATTTTGCAGTACATTGTAACATTCCTGCCAAAAACTTGATTTTTTTTAAAACAGCTTTGAGGAGCCTGGTGCTAATGCCTCAGCTTGCTCAGGCACCATTTTAAAGTTTTTTTTGGTGCTAATAATACATAAGTCTGCCAAATCGTGGTGACCCACTTCATTCTGAAACCTCTTGGTAGGACAATAAACAGAGGAAATGTAGTCTAATACCTGAGGGTCATTCAGCCTGCTACAAGTAGTTACCCAATTGTACAGTATTTATTAGAGGGTGGTTCTGACCTCATGCTTCACAAAAAACTATTCTATTATTCTTGTGACATACAGCATTGGGGAAATAGCTATTATACTGATTTATATTATGGGTGAAATGTTGTTTGTGGGTCCAAGGTCACACTCACGCTCCCCTGACTGACTTTGGGAAGAAAACATTTTCAGTCATTGTCCTTTTTCTCTATCCATCCATTGTGTAGTGAGAGGCTGACCTTTCTACTTGAAAATATTTTACAAAATAGTAAATACACATAGGAAACAATCTCTGAAATGGAAGGAGAAATTAGAAGGCCTGTATTTGGGCAAGTCATCAAATCACACTGTAGAGGCACAAAATAACAATGCTTCAATACCTGGGGGACACCAATGGAAAGAAATATTAAATCTGTAAGACAGTATTTCTGCAAGAAAATTTCAGCAAAAAATAGTAATTTCTCCCAGTAGCTAAAGAAAACCTGGCTACATGAATATAGGTCTTCGCTCTTTAACAGGATTCTTATTTTTAAACATAAAATACATCACAGTGAGAGTTCCAAAAGATAAACTGTGCCTGGATACAGCAGAAGATTTAGTATTCCAGTATCCCAGACTAAATCAATAACAGGCATCTTTTCTGGTCCATTTATTGAGAGAACATGATTTGCTTTTTCTTTGCGTCATGTTAATGGATTTCTCTTCGTATTGAATAATACCTCTGTATGAATACTGGTTTAAAGCTTATTTGGGTGAAAATTTCCTTTGTACAGATTATATACTTATCTAGGATCATATACAATGGAGTGCTGCTTACAGAAGTGCTGTTACTTGAGTCTGTTATTTTCTAGTAACCAAAGTAATAAAAAATAATATATTTCACTGTTAGCTTCACACAAAAGTTCGGGTAACTATGCAGCCTCCAACTTACTTGGAAAATGGAAATTCTGAATCTACCCATCTTTATTCAGGGTAGTAGAAAAAACTTAATACAACAGAAGGTAAAACAATACCCTTCATTAATGTGATTTTTAAAATAATTATATTCCTTAAAGTACTAGTGGCTACATTGATAAGGAATTGTCATAGAAATTATGGCTCACAGAACCAGAATTACAGCAGATTGGTTTGCACACATGTTACTAATTTGCTCATTTTTTTGCCATATCTAACTTGCTGTTTCTTGGACTGGAACAGTAGTTGTCTGCCACTGTCTTTAATCCCAGTAGGCATAATGCCTTTGCCTTCAAGCAAAACCTCTTAAGGAAACCAGAGAGTACTTTTCTTTAATCTTGCGCCTGTATCTAGACAATATTAAGTATAAGTTGCAGCTCTACTGACCAGGAGGCCGACTACTTTCTTTCTCACTATTTTTCTTTGTATGGCTAACAAAACTTCAGCTATGTATTTCTATTTACTGCAAAATTTTTATTGTTATACTTATTGCAAAATTTTATTTAGAACCTCGTCAATTGTCACATTATACCTGCCATTGATACCTCTTTTGCTAATCAGTGCACTTCACTCTGAGCAATGGAACCTAAATAGTGTCTGTTTACTTTTAAAATCCCTCAGAAGTTTGTGTTATGTGTCTGTGATGACTAGGAGACATCAGACCACAAGAGAAAAGTCACACCATCCTTTACTTCCTTCATTCTGGCATATTCAGACCTACTCCTTGACCATTCTTACCTCTAATATTTCCTTTAATTTCCAGAAAAATGTGTGTAGTTTTACACATTAGAAACTTTCTGTTTATAAACCTGACTTTTCTTATTACCACCTTTTGCTTATTTCTTTGTTTTGATCATCAGTGCAGGAAACATGTCCCTGTTTTTCTTCTCCTTCAATCAGGTCCTTCTTGCAATTTATGCCTGTGGTTATGTTGCTTAGTAGGCCATCCTTCTTATTCAGAGTTGTCCCTCCATGTTCTGTTTTTCAGTAGTATTGACAAATTCTTAGGTAAGCTAGCAGCTTCCTGTATTCCATCCTCCTCCAGTTCTAACCTATGCTGTAGACTACTGTAATCTCCATCTTCTCTGTTCTTCAGGCTGTCTTCCATAAAGTCTGTCAGTGTCTGCACAGCGTCACCTTTGCTTGTCAATCACTGTGTGGCCTTGACAATCATCTTACCACCTTTTGCCTGTTCTTTGGAAAAATTAAAATATTTTTTCATCTGTCGCTGTTGAGCCGCTAGCAGAGAAGAAAACCCGGATTCTCAGCGTGGCATAGAAAAGAGAGCTTTATTGTTTTGATTCCAACTTGTATAGACTTTTCAGACGTCACCCAGATTGGTCAGTTCGAAGCCTCCCCCTGGGCCTGATTGGCCAGGCCTGAACTGTCCAAATCTCGAGGCACTGTTTTTAATAGCATCCAAACTTTATCTTTGTTTATAAAACACAGGAGAAAAATTCTCATGGGAAAGACCTGTGCTAGCCACATTCATCTAGTGTACATCAATGGGTTTCTTCTGCTCAGTAGGATGAGCCATCACAGCTCTCTGTAATTATACAGTCTCAGAATTTTTGTTCCTTTCTGATGTCTTGGAGTTAAAATAGAAGTTGGCTACTAATGAAGTGCAGTATTGTGGGAAGTACTGAAATTTTGTCCTTTCTTATCCAACCAGTTTCTTGCATCACAAAGTCCCTTTACCTGAGGCAATTATGTAGACAGCATAAATCATTTATTCGAGGCTTTAGAGGGCACATACTGTCTGTGCAAAGTGTTTCATACACAGTATTTCTCATACATTTAATTTCATTAAATGACACTAAATATCACTATCCTAGTGTAGAGGAGACAAGACCTTCCCATCTGTGCTGGTTTTGGCTGGAGTAGAGTTAATTTTATTCCCAATGGCTGATATAGGGCTGTGGTTTGAATTTGTGCTGAATACAAGAGTTGATAATAGAGATGTTTTTGTTATTGCTGAGCAGGGCTTACACACAGCCAAGGCTTTTTCTGCTTTTTGTGCTGTCATGCTGGGGAGGAAGTTGGGCATGCTTGGGAATTTGGGAGGAGACAGAGGACAGGTGACCCCAACTGACCAAAGGCAAATTTCAGACCACATGGCATCATGCTCAGGATATAAACTGGGGGGAAGAAAAGCGGAGGGAGTATGTTGAGAGCGATGGCCTTTGTCTTCCCAAGTCATCGTTACTTGTGATGGGGCCCTGCTCTCCTGGAAATCCTGAACACCTGCCTGCCCATGGGAAGCAGTGAATTAATTCATTGTGTTGCTTGACTTATGTGCACAGCTTTTGCTTTACCTATTAAACTGACTTTATCTCAATCCATGCATTTTCTAGCTTTTACCCTTCTGATTCTCTCCCAGATCCTACTGGTGGGGAAATGAGTGGGTGGCTGTGTTGGACTTGGTTGTCAGCTGGGGTTAAACCATTACACCATCCAGGAGCACTCACTCACACATACTCTGTAGTATATGCTGGCAGTAGGTCCTGCCTACTGCTTCTTGACCTGTGCCTCTTCTTTCTCAGCAGTCACATGGGGATACGGTGCCTGCTTCCCTCCCAGCAGTCTTTCTGTGGGTTTCACTAAGACCTGGGCAGAACACATAGAGCTAAGAATCTTCTGCTCAACACAACAGGAAGGCGGGTGGTGTCTTCTAGGAAGAAGGGGAACATAGGAGAAGTAGCACCTGATTCAAACAAAATGCCCAGCAAGTACAGGTTACCAGAAAGACAGTGAAACTGTCTCCTTCACTACTACCATGTTGGCCAGTTTTTTGTCCATCGTATTGCAATGATAATGACCTGGCTGATAGATGACTGTGGTGCAGATACAGTTCTAAGAATTAAATTTTCCTTTACATCCAGATGGCAGAAGAGTGTAACCAACTGGCTGGGAGCCCATGCTGAAGGCTACTGCAAAGTCCCAACAAAAAACCTGGATGTTATATAAATGAGGTTAACAGTCTTAGCATATTCAGTAATGTTGGCTCAATAAGAATAAAATTAAAACTTCCATGCATTTCTCATGTAAATTTAAAGATTTACAGAAAGGAGCCAGAGACTGCCAGTGTGAGATAGTCAACCTGATCAAAAGAGAACAGGAAAGAGACCAAAGGAGATCAATTACAAATTTTCCTTTTGGTTTTTTTGGTTGTTGGTTTGGGGGTTTGTTGGGGAATGGGAAGGGGGACAAAGCTTTATTTCATGATGTTCAGACTGTATTCCAAAGTAGCTCTCCTATTTGGATTACCAGTGTTTTGAAAGAAATCGTTAAGGTGTGTCCTTGACATTTTCACTTATTGGCAAGAAAAATTCTAACAGTTTTCAACAGAAAAAGCCTGTCGAAGAACATGGATCTGAATCATATATTTTACTGTTTAGTGTGGCAATGCAGACTCTTTTTATTATGTAAATCTATTTTTACACCTTTTGTTTTTTTACATCTCGTAATACAGACAATTCTTTTTGATACTGCAGTTCTTCCACCATGATTTCACCACTGTCCAATTTTTAAAGAATGTACTGCCAGACTTTACTGAGGGACCTTGGTTTAGTACCTGTCCTTACAGTGCTGTATGTGCACAGTACATCCAGGTGGTCAAATACAAACCCACGCATACTACATTGCATTCCAAGTAGCACAAACCTTACACACACTGTAAAGTTGGTCTGAACATGATTGTATGACATGTATAAATGCTTATACCAACATTAAATCTGCAGTAAATGTGAAGTATTAAGCATCAAGGCCACAGTGTAATTCTCAGGATCTTCTTCAAACTGGTCCAAGGTCTCTAGACGGCATCAATAAGCAGCATAGCATAACATAAACAAATAGGTTATTCTGCAGTCTCTCATGTAACAGGATTATCGTACCTATTCAAGGAAAAATATAGAAAATAACAGATCTTATTCAAGATCATTATCACTGCATCATCAGGATATCTACATTTTTCACAGAAACACTATTGTATTTTTTCTCTGAAGTAAGTACACTGACAATATAACTGAAAGACAGTGATCCAATAGTGTAAAACAAAGAGACATGTAGTAATGTAGTGGATGTAAGATGTCAATTTAGTTAATATAATTTTATAAATTTTCCAAACACTACAAAAAGAATAAAGAGACAAAGGCAGTACTGGGCATTCCAAAGGGAAATCTCGAAAACAACATGCTATGAAACAATTAATGCATCACTACCGACAGTAAAGCTAAGAATAATTTGGGCCCGTTACTAAACGGAATAGGGACCTTGGTAACAGAGGACGCAGAGAAAGCTGAGTCACTGAACACCCTCTTTGCTTCGGACTTCACTGACAAGACCAGCCCTCAGGAATCTCTGAACCAGGAGAAATAAAGAAATGTTAGAAGGAAGATTTTCCGTTAGTTTGAATTGGGTTGGAGAACACTTAGGAAAATCTGACACCCACAACTCCATGAGTCCTGACAGGATGCATGCGCAAGAGCTGAGAGAGCTGGACCACAGCCAAAAGGTCATGTAGATCAGGAGAGGTGCCTGAGGAATGGAAAAAAAAAGTGTCACCCCAGTCTTCAAAAAGGGCAAGAGGGAAGACTCAAGGAAATACCAGGCAGTCAGCCTCACCTCAATCCCTGGAAAGGTGACAGAGCACCTCATTCTGGAGGCCATCTCTATCCACATGGATGACAAGAAGGGGATCAGGAGTAGTCAGCATGGATTCAGCAAAGAGAAACCATGTGTGACCAATCTGACTGCTTTCCACAGTGAAACAGCTACTTGGATAGATGGATGAGGGGAGAACAGTGGGTGTTGTTCTACCTGAGCTTCAGTGAGGCTTTCGACACTGTCTCCCTCAAAAACCTCAGAGGCAAACTCGGGAAGTGTGGCCTGGATGAGGGGAGAGTGAGGTGGATTGAGAACTGTCTGAATGACAGATCCCAGAGGATTGCTGTCAGTGGCACTGGGCCTGGCTGGAGTTTGTCACGAGTGGTGTCCCCCAGCGTTCAGTACTGGGCCCAGTATTGTTTAAGTTCTCCCTCAGTGACTTGGATAAAGAGGCAGATGCCTCCTCAGCAAGGTCATTGATGGCACAGAGCTGGGAGCAGTGGCCAATAGCCCAGAGGGCTGTGCAGCCCTTCAGAAGGGCCTCAGCAGGGTGGAGAGATGGGCAGAGAAGAGCTGTCTGAGATTCAACAAAGGCAAATGCAGGGTCCTGCACTGGGGAGGAATAGCCCCAGGCACCAGCACAGGCTGGGGCTGATCTGCTGGGAAACAGCTCTGTGGAGAAGGAGCTGGGGGTCCTGGTGGACCAAAAGGTGTCCACGAGCCAGCAGTGTGTCCTGGTGGCCAAGAAGGCCAATGGTGTCCTGGGGTGCATTAGGAAGAGTGTTGCTGTATGTTGTGGGAAATGATCCTGCTCCTCTACTCAGCCCTGGTGAGGCACATCTGGAGTGCTGTGTCCATTTCTGGGCTCCTCAGCACAAGAGCGACATGGAGCTGCTGGAGTGGGTCCAGCAGAGGGTGACATAGGTGATTAAGGGACTGGAGCATCTCTCTTGGGAGGAAAGGCTAAGGAAGCTGGATCTGTTCAGCCTCAAAATAGATGACTGAGAGGGAACCTCATCAGTGTCTATAAATGTCTGAATGGACAGTGGCAAGAGGATGGATCCAGGCTCTACCCACAGAGGTTATGGAGTCTCCCTCACTGGAGATATTCAAGAACCATTTGGATCCAGTTCTGTGCAATGTGCTCTGAGATGGCGCTGCTGGAGCAGGCATGTTGGACCAGATGACCTTTTTGGTAGTACCTTTCAACCTGACCATTCTGTGGTTGTTTGAACTACAGGTTAATTAAAATTTAGATTGCTGTTGCATAAATGTCTATAAAGCTGTCACCACCAAAGCTGACCCATTGTTACCCCAATGTGTTTAAAGGTAACAATGGGCTTTTGGCTATTAATAGATTCTTTTTGGTTTATTAGTGGATTCCAAAAATACTCTGATTTCCAAAAAGGATTAACAGAGAAAAAGTAACTCTCTTAACACATGAGTTTGATAATAACGTTAAGGTTCCTTGCACAGTTTCTTTATTATGCTGCCCCTAAAACAAGCTGTATTTATCAACAGTATTTAGTATCTATAGATAATTTAGTACAGATAATTAAGATAATGTTACAGGACAGAGCTACATGAATGATCTGTAAGCTGACAAAGCATTCAGTTCAGTTGAGGGGGTATACCCTGAGATACACCACAAATGCTCAAAAGTTACCATTTAAGGCCAAACATAATTAGCCAAATGCAGCTTTGACTTACAAATTTTAAAGTATGTGGGTATAACATACCAATAATATTACTACTATACTTATCACTATCAATAATAGTAGAGTATCAATATTGTTACCTCCTTGAAATTGATGGGTGGGAATAAATACATGGTTTTGTGTTACTTTATATAACAAACACATTCAAGAGCATAGAAAACTATTAAAACCAAAAAAAGCTTTACACACTTCTAGTTTCAGCTGCTGTTTTGTTTGGTTTTTTTCAAGAATTTGTTCAGTATTGTTTCTTGATTTTGCCTAGAGTAAATCATGAGTCACAACATAATTGGACTATGATTAATGTTCAAATGACAGACACTATCCAGATGAGAATGATATCCCAACCAAAGATTGGATGCTTCCTTAGAGTTGTATTTTAGGTCAGTATTTAGACCTGACCACAACTATAAAGTGCTAAAAACCTCAAAATCATAATGGGTTATAATAATTCTTTCTTGAATTATTACATATCTACATGCTACAGAACATTTGGAAAATCATGCTTGAATCCTGAAAATTCACAAATCTCTTGTGAGGATCAATTTCTTCTCAGAAATAAAACTAACACAGATAATATCACTCCTTCTTTTGTATCCAAATTACTTCATAATTTCTGTCTCAGTGTTTTCATAAGCATTTTAATACTAAGGGTGAGGTCAGGAAGAAATTTTTCAGCTTTTATTTTTCTCTTGTTTTAATGTCTACTTTTATTCACCCATATTTTTGATTTGGTCATGTAGATGACAGCATTTATAATCATACAGGTTTTTGAGAACTCAGTTGTATAAATTATCCAAACAACTTAATACACTGATGCATAAGAAGGAAAAATAAAAGCAATTTACAGCTTTTTCTTCTTTCTTCAATTATTAATTATTATGATAACAGAGGAACTAACTCACAAGTCCACCTTATTGGGCAGAAAGAAACTTTTAGATAGAACTAAAACTACTTTAAAATTTAATTAATAATGTAGCTAAATATTCAAACACAATCTGTATTCATACAATATCTCGGATACTCATGTTAAAACAGCACAGAGATTCTTCTCAGAGTAGACTTGATTTTGTATTTTTCTATACATACCATTGCTACAACAGTTTGGAATGGTTGTACTCAATCAGGTATCAAGTAAGTATCAGAAGTGCAAGTCACTTGTGCCATTATCTACAGCCCATGAAGGTAACAGAAAGATTGCTTTGTCTTTGCTGGATTTTGGATTGCATGTTCTTTTGCTGTTCCCTTGTACAAGTTGGACAACTACAGATTCACAGGTTCTCCCCCCCACCCCCCCAAGAAAACAACAGGAGATGGGGATGTCCCCACTGCTGTTTTAAAGATACTGTTAGCACATCAGTTGCTCCAGTTAAGTTTTAAGTTAACAACAGTAGTTGAATATAGCAAAGAGCAGTTGTTGGTTTGTTTTTGGGTTTTTTGCATCCAGATCATTAGGCAAATCTTATTAAGTGGACTGTTTCTGACTGCATTTCTGTTTACAGTGAACTAGCAGGGTCTGTATTCCTCATGAGAATTTTAACACAAGGATTGCTTGAGAGAGCATCTCACTGTAGTATAGGAAGTTCTTATTCTGGTAAATTCTGCTTTACTGTTTGTTAGGGTTTGGTTTTGTTGTTGTTGTTTAATTAGTTGGATGCTATTTTCAGTTCCTACTGTGTATTGGCTTAGTCATGGGAATTGAATCTGTGTCTCTTCTCTATTTTTATGTGTCAAACAAGTAAAAGGAGCTGGAATAAGATGAACACACGTTATTAAAAGCCACAAAGCTATAACAGCTAAGCTAAAGTAGCACTTGATTGAAAGGAGATTGAAGTGTCCAAGGAGAGATTAGGAAAAAAAAAGATCTGCTTACTGCATTGGAGAGAGTAACCGGCAAACTTTCTGCCTTTCCCAGACATCAGTAACATATTTGGTTCACTTTTCTGTTTCATATCTGGGCTTAAGAACATGCAGTACCAACTGCACCTACTTGTAATTCCTTCAGAAATGAAACCAAGAATTTTTCTTGTCCAGTTCACTGCACAACAGTGTGGTAGTTAACCCTTCTTTCAGTTAACTCCATCAGCCACACAATCCTACCTGGACTACAAGGTATATCCATACCTACTATTTTTTACACCACACAAAACCTCAGCTGGTGAAACAATAATTTCCAAATGTCTATAAATAAGAGTTTCCTCTTCTGATAGCTGAATATAGACATTTGTTCTTTTTCCATGTTTGGATATCCCAAGACTGAAAAGACAGGTACAGGTAAAGGATTCCTAGCCAAATAGTGGGGACCATGAAAATGGTCAGAAGTGTATTTCCTAATGATATCCACCAGGAATACCATATTCTAAAAAATTAAAATGAAAAAACAAGCTCTTCAATATTACAGATCTTTTTTGGTCATCAAGCCATGCTATAATTCTGTCAGTTCAACTCAAACTTCATGTTCTCCTCTGGACTGTGGAGAATGGAATTTTTCCTTCATTTTGAGAGGCCAGGGGGAAGTTTCTCTTTTCATAATCTTTCTCTCAACAAGCAAAAAGACCGGAATGGGAGAAACTAATCCTGTTAACAGAACTGGGAGATATTAGAGGTGAGAAGTAAGAGCCTAGAGTAAAAAAGGAGGCTGGATGAAGCTTGAGAAGGGATAGGGCATATAACCAAAATAAGGATAGGCCAATAAGTGCAGTGGCAGCTAGCCCCTATCAGTTACAAGTACTCAGCTAGAATCCCTTACAGCATGAGTTTTCTATGTTTTAAGATTTCTATGCTTCTAGCCATAAACTATGTTGATACATTTTTTGCACTTTCCTAAATCTGGGTAGACGCTCAGTTCACCAGCACATTTTGTACACACGGTACCTCATTGTGAAGACTTTCTAGATTTGAGAATCCACATGTCAGCTGTGGGTTCGACAACAGTGCTCCATACCTCATAAAGCATCTCAGCAGCTTAAAAAGTGTTCTTCTTAGAGCTCCTCTCTCTGATTTATACTTCACAGCTTCAGGGTCATCTGATCAATAGAACAAGAAGATAAAGGTTTTTAAAATGTTTGATAAGAACAAGCACTCTTTACTTTAGAAACCAAAGAGAATCAGATCTAAGAAAAAACCCAAATACTCATATTACTAGCCTTCATTTTATGCATGTAAAATAAGGTGAGCTGTATTTCAGGAATGTTGAGTAATCATAGCTCTACATAGAATTTTTCAGAACAAAAGCTGCTCACTGGAGGCTTTACAAAGATATGACTTCCAAACCTTACTTGTTTAAATGTAGGCATGCATAGGCAGTGTTTTTAAGAGTAGAAGATATTTCCTTCCTTCAGTTGTTTAACTTCTCAGGTTGTGGTTCTATCGATGTAGTAATTTCTTTATTCTTTTAACTGAAACTCATGGGTTTCAAAGACCCACAAGAATTAGAATGTCTTTGGAAACAAGTGGAAAACAAAACAAGATCTGAAATATTTTTCTTTCTGTATCATAAAACAGAGAACAAATACTCATTGTTCTTTTTTTACCTCTGTTACGGATCACTGTTTGCCAAAACATAAATTTCCATTGACAATCAGCTGCAGCAGTAAAAGAACTTATCCTGTCCTATCCCATTCTGAAGAGTGAGTAGTGGCATTCAAAACCAAATACAGAACATCTTCCTTTTCATGTTTCTTTAAAGATTAAAAATGAAATTAACAAATCCTTGAGACTAAATTACTCAAATTAATTTAAATCACAATAACCACCATCATTTACTTGCTCTATATTACACTTCCTTTTTCTATGAGACTGTGAAGGTTGGGGTTTTTTGTTTAGATACCTTCTGCATTCAGTATCTGTCTACTTCTGTATTAGGTATTCTTCCTTTATTATTCTTCCTTTATTATTCTTCCTGACTTAGAGAGATGAGCATGTAGGCATATACACATACATTGTTCTAAACTGTACAGAATCATGTATGCATACGTACCTATGTCTTATAACCAACTAAACAAAGCTACTAAAACTTAACCTATTGTCTTTTTCTCTGTGGGCACATGCTTATGCATGATTTCTAAACATACAGTAGTAGTACATAATTATGAAATTATGTCGGCCATGTAGAGACATTGGTATACCCTCACACTCCAAGTGGAAAAAGCCACTAGCAGGTGGGCTTCCACTTAAAATATTTTATAATGTAGTCTTTTTAAAGTGAAACATTAGCACTATGGACCTGCACTCAAAACCACAGTTAATCAGTGATCTAAATAATTAGTCTTTTCATGAAGAGCATCTGATATAGCAACAAATACCACAGTGTTAATGTAATCGGAATTAAATTGTCAATTGATCATGATGACCCTCTGAACTAAATCTGAAATAGAATTTGTACACTGAATCCGTGTAAGTCAAAATGTCTGCAGTGCAAGAGACAGAGGCTTGTCCAAGGCTTTTCCAATTCCTGGACAAAATATATTTTGTAGTTTTCATATAAAGAATATTATTCTGTTTAGTTTATTCATTTTGTTTGGTATTTCCTATGACATCAAGTCTGTGATGTGATCTCCAACTCTTAATTTCCTCAGACATGTGTGCCACATGTGGCCATTACAGAAGAGCCTTGAATCATAGAGCTCTTAAGGGTTAGCATTCATGAACCAGATCTAGATAAGCATGCACCTTTATACTTCTTCATGATATGTAAAACATGTTTAAAAATGTAAATTCATATAGTTACACTTATTTCAGATGTGAAGACTTCAGAACAACAGAATAAAATTGATTTTAATTAACAATATGAAAGCATGCTTTAAGACATTTCCACATTTACTAGTGCTTTTGTATTCTCTCATCTTAAGGTGAAGAAGAAAAATGTCCACACTGAAAATCATATTTAATGTATAACTACACTAAAGAAAAATATTAAGGGCCTTTTTCTGAATACGTATTAGAAAGAGGTTGCCTACCAGAATAATTTTAGGGGGTTTCTTTAATTAAGAGATTTGGACTCTAGCACAGTAATGGTTAATTCAAATTAACTCAATAAATGCACACAGAGTACTCATTAGGGATTCAGCTAGCTGAAGAACACTGGGAAAGTTAGAGGTGATAAGCTGGCCATAATAAAAACCTAAAAAAACCCTCTTCACATACATACAAAAAGATAAGTAATATGTATATGGTAGTGATATTTTGCATACATATAGTATTTTCCTGTGCTATAGCAGCAATAACAAAACTTTGAGACTCCCCTAATGGAGTAAGTATTCCCATATTGCAGATGAGAATTTTTAGAGGGAAAACTATTTAGTGACTTTCCCAAAATACTGGTATATAATTTTGAAACCTACAACTTAAACTCCAAGTCCGAGATTTTTTTTGTACTGTCCTACTGAATTTTCTCTTGTTTAATAAATAGATACATTCTGTGCTGCCAACCTAACTATAATGCACACTCCTCTCTGGAGGAACTTACAACTACGATGGCATTTTAGGTCTCTGTAGCATGTGCCTATATGTCGAGATTTGCATTTGTTTGCTGTTCTGAGACACCAAACTGTTGAATGCCATCTTAATTCTCAAACTCTCACCAAGGGCTTAGAGGTGCTTCATGGTTAACAGCATTGCCATAGATATAAAAATCACATTTTACTGTGTTTTCTAACTGTTTGGGGATTTTTCCTTAGATATCCTAACATGCTTAGGTGGATCCCATTTGAGTAGAGTTTATTTTGGGCTCATAAATTCCTATTCACAGTTACATGATCACATATACAAAGACTGAAACAGCAAAGCAGCTAAAACCCAACACAGTATTTGAAACAAACACTGCAGACATTCACTTTGCTATTGTCTGTATTGCTAAGACTCTACAAATTTGATAACAATTATTATCTAATGACCATACCAAATACCTGGCCAGGTCTATGGTAACTCAAGAGATAGAAAAACTCTGCGGGATCCAATACAATCTCCTTGGCAAATAATACAAAGTTAATAGTAATTAATAAGTATTTTAAGCATTCTGATTGTTTATTAGACAAACTAAAACAGTTCCAAAAGAACCATTCCATCCTCAGACAAAAAAAATATGCCTTTTAAAATTTTCCATCAGGCATATTTTTGCCTTAAAAAATAGAAACAAAACTAATAAATTACATTTTAGAACTCAATTTAAAGACACTTATGGAGAGACTTAGACTAACAGAACTTGGAAAATTCAAATATGGAAGTAGAAACATAAAAGTAAGAGGGGTGTAATTCATGTCATTATACCTGTTTGAAACAATTTGTGTGAGTTAAGGATAGAGTGCCAGCATAAACTTTGAATTTATTGGCTTTTGTTGCTTTAAATCAGACCTTTCACATTATTTAAACATAGTTTTTGTATTTAATATTCAGAGCGATAGAACACATACATTTGGCTGCAGATAGATACATAATTCATGTTAGTAGAAAGCATACCTTATAACACTTAAGTGGTTTATTAAACTTGTTTCATCTGATACGGGATAAATTCTGTAATTGACAGCAAGTCATACGCAGATCATACATTTATCATATTTAAGATTACCTTATGTCCTTATGTTTAGAAACTATTCTGCTTTGGCCTCTCAAGGGTTTGGGTTTTATTCTTCTCCTGGAAAGAAAATACATGAAATATGTTAATGTTGTTTAAAAATGACTTAAACCTGAACTCCAACATGAAATTAGTTTGGTGGCCTCAGATCAGTCCCTGGCAGACAGTTGAGTCTATCAGGGAAACCATCACATATACTTTACACCAGTCAGTAGGACCAGCAGCCTCTGATCAGAAGACACCTAAGCAATGAGCCTGGGGAGGTTGAATGACATCTTACTTTAGGAAACATGAAATCTTGACGTTAGAAGGGGACTCGTATTGTGTAGGGAGAGTATTTCTGAACGCCTTGCTCCCTTCTCAAGCTTATAATTCATAGGGGAATTATTTGAAATTACTCCACCTATTTGATGAGGAAGGATAGGGAAAAAATAGAGAGATTGCTCTCTCAGACAGTAGATTCCACTCAAATATGCTGACACTAGAATTTTCTTTCAAGACATTTCTGTTATCTGTATAGTTTTAACAATATGGACTGAGAAGAGCCTTAGTATGGAGTAGGCTAGATCATAGTTTTACAAGTATTATGACATTTAACATTTCATTTGTCTGCATCAAAATAGACTGAAATGTTAATAGCCAGGAATAATTTGTTTGACTCTTTGATCCTGCTCTTGGCTGTTGATAACTACAGAGTGATGTTTTGGTGTGGAAGTTCTAATGCTAGCAAGGCATGTCTAAATTAAGTAGATGGGTCAGGGTGACTAAGATACTGTAATGATTATGACACAATAGGGACTAACCAACCCCTATGTTTTTTTAAGAAATGAATGAAGGTAGACTACTAAGTAAGTTAATTCCAACTAGCATGTTTTGCTTCCACCACTATTGTTTGTTTGGTTTTTGGGAGTTATGTTGCACCAGCCTGGAATAATGCACATTTAAACGATGTTTTTCCTCAAAGAAAGATACAAGCTGTATAAAATGGTAAAGAACATCACAGTTGGGCTATACAAGTAATATTTCTCTTGATTGTAGTGTTTACATCATGTGCCTTTTTCATAATTTTTCCTAGAAAAAAATGAAATATTTAGGAAAAGGTCCCAAGAGGTTTTTAAAAAGGTTGTTAGAAGCTACAAATAAAGAAGGCTTTGGGGATCATTAAATGAGCAAACCATCATAACTAATCCTGTCTGGATATGAATTATTGTATAGATATCTGGCTACCTGAATGTTTTCCTTTGAGTTTATGCTAAGTTTCCATGCTATGAGTTCTTTATTTGACTATTCATCATGGCGTCTCTGCAAAATCAAGTTGCTCTGGTTATAAATATGATGAATTTAGTGACTTCTTGACTCCCTGCTTTTTAAGGTACAGCAATTTTCAGAGATAGGGGTTCAGATTGCAGGAGAGTAATTGAGTTTCTGTTTGGTTTTGCCTTTCTGTTCATGTATCAGACTCTGAATGGATACAGGGGCAGAAGGACCTGCTATACAGCATCAAACCTGACGACACTGTAACCTTATCTTGTAAGGAAATAACAATATTAATGGTAAAGTTGTTAGTGGAGCTCATTACAGCAGGAATCTTTTTTTCATGTTAATAACTTTACAGACAAAATAGATGACTCAGGAATCAAAATTTTGTAAAAGTAGGCTCAGACTTCAGGTAAACATCCATCTTCTCTGTTAAATATTTTTTAATTGCAAGAGAATAATAATATTCTCATATTTTTGAGACATTTTATAATGATCTGAAGTTTTCTCTCATAGATACTGAATTTATCAGAGCAACAGAATAAGATTTTAGCCACTTTCTCTTGATCCGTGAAAACATTATCCAAAGGGAGCTTGACACTCAAAGAAATCAAGTTTCTTAGGAAAAAGTCAGGCTGAAAGCCTATGGAAGCACTTGTTTCTTTTCACCCTGTATCAAATCTAGATGATGTTCATAATCTGGGATGTGAGGGAGAAGGGGATTGACCATTAAATAAAGGAATGGCACATTTGCATTAGGCCGTTTCAGTAGTGCCATTCAGGATTTGAGTAAGATTACTTGAGACAAAGCTTGTGAATAAGGAACCTGGCTGGCCTTGAGATGTGACTGGCTGAGTGACAAGTGGAAAGAAGCTTGTAAGTGTCAGTAGAAGGGAATATTCCAGTTGAAGTAAAGAAATAACTGTTACTGCCCTAGAATCCTCAGTAAAGAATTTACAGTCCTCAGAAAATGTATCCAGCTGTGATGGTGCTTCAGAGCACTAAAAAAAAGGGAAAATTTACTTCTATTAGACAGATGAAAATTGTCAAATTTGTTATCCTCCTAAAGCAGACAATCTTTTTTGGCTTTAAAATAAGAACTGATGTAAAGATTAAGATAATAGTAATTTCTTTTGCAGAGATTGCATAAATATTTTGCAAATAAAGTACTTTTAGAAAATTTTTACCATTGGAACAGCAGTTCACATAGTTGATTCTTTTTGATTCTTTTCCAGTGGGATGCAGAAAACAAGCTTCTTTCATACTCTGTCTTGCTGTTTATCCAAGAGAGCTCCAAAGTTAATGTTAAAGAAACAGACACAAATCATCTCATGCAGAGCAAATTTCACTGGCACCATGTTTCATATTGATGTGTCTTGGACTTAATTTAATGATGCTAGGATGAGTTTGATGTTATTGGCTGTTGGCCCTGGTCTTGAGAGTGAGGAAAGATCTACTTTTCTCATCTTATTTTGATTACAAAATGCTCAGCAAACTCTAGACTTCCACTTACCTCACCAGAAAAGCAGAAATTCATGACTTTACAATACTGGGCACAGATGAGTATGGCTATCAGTTAAATTTGCTGCAGTTGTGAAATAGAAACCATGACACACCTTTTTAACTGGCTGGCAAATTATATTGTAACTTAAGTTCCATCACTCAGCTTTCCACAGAATGCATTTTACTTTGGGACTTGAGAGATAGTCTGAATAATGGCTTGATGCACCCTCACCATAGTCATAAATGCTAAAGTATTGGGAAGGGTGGGATGTTGCTTTAGGACAAAGTAATTTTTTAGTAACATTCATTTTACTTTGTATTTAATATAGGATTTTTATTGCCTTGTATGTATGAAAATAAAATCAGAAATTATAAGACATTTAACATCCTTTTTGTAGTGTAATCATGCATTTTGTGCATTCTTACTTTTCTCAGTCAGACTATAAATCCTGAGGGTTCTTCCCTTGTGAGCCAAATTCTTCTATCTCTACTAATCTTGATGTGTTGCTACATCGGCCTACAAAGTAATCTCAGTGGGACAAATTCCTGTCTCCAATACTCCCACATAAATTAAAAGCAATCCTATAATTATGATTACACCAAAACCAGAATTTGACCTCGTGATATGAAAGAGCCAGGCAGGCAGTATTTGCCTTCAAACACTTAAGTTTTCTTCTTGTATTCAGAACCACAGTTCTCTGTGTCTTAATGTGGCCTGTCGAATTGTATGAACAGAAAAAACTGTGATGAGTAAAGGTTTCAACTTCCATTCTTAGCAAAGTTGTTGCCCTTCATTTTCCCCTGAAGTCAATGGAAGTTGAATGTGTTGGAAGGAAAGGTGGTGCTGGGTCTCCACTAAGTTATGTTCCAAAGCATTACAAAGCACAGATGGATAGAGATTATTGCAGTTAAGGCTAGTCAGCTAGTTAGAGCTGAAGAAGAACATGTCTAATTTATGTTTAGTTGTAACAATGATCTAGGAACTGCTTTTGAAGACCTCCAGCTGTCAGATATAAGGAACTGCGGCCCCTTTTTAAAGATCAATATACCATAACATCTATCCAAATTTCTTGTAATACTGGAATTTTCTCTTACACTAATGAAATGATCTACCATGACTGTGCAACCTACTTCCACGACATGGTGTTCCAATGTAGAATGGCACTTACAAGCAGCAAGACCAAGTGTAGACTAATCTAATAAGTGATTTTCAGCTTTTTCTTTTCAATGCCTCTGGTTTTGCTATCTCACTTTGTGGGTGCATAGGATCTAAAAATGCAACTGCAAGCACTTAGAAAACATCAGGTATGGCCAGTTAGGAATTTTGCATTAAACACAGTTACTTAGCAAAATTCAAATTAATTCACTGATCACCTTCTGATCTTATAAAGGACTGACTTGATTGAAGATAATGAAAGTTTTGAATGAAGAAGAGATTAGCTACTGCCTTAAGTGTGCAGTAGGCAATTTTTGAAATAAGGGAATTAACATTTACTTACTTTTAACATTTTTATATTATAGCATATATCACTTCTGTGTAGGTTGTTTTCATTTTCATGAAAATTAAAAGATTGACTACATTACAGGCTGTCTTCTACATAGCCACAAAACTATTATGGGATAAGAGGCAGGGAGTGAATGCTCCTTGTAGCAACAGAAACATCGTTAAACTCTATCCAGAAGACACTGACATAGCAGTACAAGCACAATACTCTTGTAACACTTATTTAACATCAAGTTCCTCGGTAAACTCATGCATATGTTGAATTTTTCATGCATGAACAGTAACTTTGAAGACAATGACCTATCCATATTCACAAATACAGCAAACAGATAAGCATTGAAGGATGATTTAATCTTTGTCAAAGCATGAACATTTTTCTTTATTTTATCAGAAAAATGGACAGTTTCATTACAAGACTTTCTACATAAAATACACTATTAAGGATAAATTACTGCATTTATGTGTTGTAACCAATGTTATGCATAAGCATATAAGGAGTACATTGGCTTATCACCTAAATATTAAAATATTATTGGGGAAATTCTGAAGTTTTTTTCTAAAGATCCAATTTTCACTGAATAAATCTGAACAAGAACTTCAAACTCTGACTTCATTATTAACTGTGTTTATTTATTTCTAACATGTGTGTTACTGACATTTTCAGATTTACCTGGAAAAACCTGTCTGAAGAAAACTGTTTACAGGCACAGAATCTCACTGGTATGGAGAGATCATTGTGAAAGAAGCCTTAACAGTTTTGTGGCTCTTAAAATGTCAGGTCTCTTTTCCTGTCTTTTTCATAAAAGAAGAACTCTGCAAAGATCCCTGGCAGAGATTTCCTCTAGCCATTGTATGACAAGGAGCAAGACACAAGACCACTGCTAGCCCACAAAGAAGGAATTTTGAGGTTCTGACTCCTCTGAGATTAGCAAGAGGTGAAGGATATTAAAATTCAGTTTGCAGTACTTGCACCACAGAGTCTTTAGTGTATTTTAAAACTGCTCTGACTGTTTTCATAAGACCATTGGAGCTGTGCTGCCACCAGCATGTAAAAGCCCTCTGGATTTTGAAAAGTACCAGCACAAAGCCTTTGCTTCTGTGTTTCACTGGAAACGGGTTTTTTACCTTTCTCCTAATTTATTTCAATTCCCAAAGGCAGCAAGCTGATTTTCTATGAAATTTATTTTTAAATGTTTCATTTATTGTGTATACACCAAAATGTCTCCTAATTCCATTGTATCAAAGCAAAACTTTGGGTGAAATATTTCATTATAATTATCAGCAAGTCATCTCATGAACATGGAAAATTTTACATAGCCACAGATTGTACCAGGATAATTATACAAGCATTGTTCCAAGAGGTATCCAATGCTTTTGCCTCCATAGGTCCCAACAGAATCAGCACACATGTTCAGTGCAGCAGCTTGACTGCACTAGAAATAATAATAGAAAGCTCCTCACACAGAACTGCAAGATCTGCCAGATGTAACTATTCTCATTTGAAGAACCAGGCTTCAAACTGCAAATTTGTGTGGCAGCTTTTCTCACCGCTGCCGAACCTGGATTCGCGGAAGCTCAGTCTCATCAGGCCCCAAAGGGAGCTCACAAGCAAGTCCGCAGGCGGCGCAGAGCTTCTCAGACTGAACGTAGCAGCGGAAGGCACAGGCACAGACAAAACAGGAGATGTAGGCTCTTTGGTGAAGACTCCAGTAGGTTTATTTAGGGAGAAGGAACAAGACGAGGGGATGGAGAAGGGCTGGAGGCATCTACCAAAGAGCCTCGAGAGGGGTTGTGTAACGGTTTTTAACGGACACTGAAAGAGGGGAGGGGTTTTTGGCTCACAGGCCAATAGGATTACTAGTAGGGGAGATTGACAACAGTAGCAACAAATGAACTTTACCCGGGGAGGGGAGAACATTAGACTGAACCAATTACAGTTAACTTAACCTCAGAACAAAGACGAACATTCTAGAAACTAACCAAATAGGGAACTGGGGAGGAGGAGAGGTGGGTAGCCAATCAGGTGTTACAAAGGCACATATTCATGAGGCAGGGCCCGGAGCATCCTGGGAGTGACTTATGAAGTCACTCTAAGCTAAATGTTCTCCCAACCCCAGGAGTCCTCCGGTGCCCAAGCACTTGCTGCTAAGTTTGGAGTAGATAGCTTCACAAGGGCTACTGCAACAAATTTGGGTGCTAGTTTCTCGGGCACAGACAATTGTCAAAGGAGGCTTGTGGTAGCAGCTGCAACCAGCATTAAAGGAAGAAGGAGGAGTCTTACCTCAGGTGATTGGGGTATCAATCCCTTTCTGCCTTCAGAGAGCAGCAGGTCCCTTAAGGGACTGAATCATGAATCCATAATTGCTAAATCAAGGCAAAGGAACTTGTTAGACAGAACAAACAAATTGAGGTTTTCTGCTGTTAACTTTACCTCTCCATAGTGAAAAGGAGTGCTTAGTCTGCAACACAACCTGAGTGGAGTTCCCTGTTCCTACTTATTTGGTCAGGGCTTTTGAGAGTTTAATTTTCAGTGGCCACTTGCTTCAAAAGGCAGCCACACTGCCACATGGAATTAAAGATTTGTAAATGGAAGCAAAGACCTCAGCAGAGCCTGAGGGAAACAGTACAGCTGTTACCAGTGGATCAGAGGGTCATGGTGTGTGACTCAGGTAGGAATTCCAACTGTTTGCCTCGCTCTTTCAAATCACTGGGTCAAATTCTGGTTTATGTAATCGTAATTATAGGATTGCTTTGTTCAGCTGCTGTTGGCCAGCACCCCCAGGTCCTGTTCTTGTTTTCCAGTCCCTCTGCTCCCAGCCTGTAGTGCTGCTTGAGGTTATTGTGACTCAAGGGCAGGAGCTGGCATTTGGCCTTTTTGAACCTCATACTATTGTCCTTGGCCCATAGATCCAGCCTGTCCAGATCCCTCTGCAGAGCTTTCCTACCCTCCTTTTCTGCCAAACTTGGTGTGATCTGAAAACTGACTGAGAGTGTACTCAATCTCCTCATCAATGAAGGTATTAAACAGGACTGGCCCCAGTACTGAGCCCTGGGTTGTCCAGTGGCTACCAACTCACAGGTGGATGTAACTCCATTCACCACCACTCTCTGGGCCTGGCCATGCAGACAGTATTTAACCCAGAGAAAGGTGCACCTGTCCAAGCCATGGGCTGCCAGCTTTTCCAGGAGAGTGCTATGAGAGATGGTGTCAAAGGCTTTGCTGAAGTCCATGTATACAGCATCCAGCCTTTCCCTCATCCATTAGATGGGTCACACTGTTATAGAAGGAGATGAGGTTGGTCAAACAGGACCTGCCTTTGACAAACCCAGGCTGCCAGGGCAGTGGCTTCCATCTTCTCTGGTTGTCCTGCACATGCCATGTGAGGCACTCAGGGTCATCTGCCCCATGACCATCCCTGGCACTGAGGTCAGACTGATAGGCCTGTCCTTTTCAGGATCCTCATTACAGCCGTTTTTGTAGATAAGAGTGTTACATTTCCAAACTTCCAGTCACCTGGTACCTGTCCAGTTAGTCATGACTGCTGGTTAATGATGGAAACTGGCTTGTGAGGATGTCCATCAGCACCCTCAGTACCCCTGAGTAGATCCCATCCAGCTTTAGAATGTTGTGTGTGTCTAAGTGGTTTAGCAGGTCCCCTTTGATTATGGGGGCTTCATTCTGCTCCCCATCTCTGTCTTCAAGCCCAGGGGCCTGGGTACCTGGAGGACAACTGGTCTTGCTCTTAAAGACTCAGACCCCTGGAACCTTCCAACCAATGGCAGATGGAGATCCTTCTGGTCCCCATTTTGTAGTGAATGTATTTGTAGAAAAAAATTTTGGTTGTCTTTTATGGCAGTTCTAGTTGGGCTTTGACCCTTCTAATTTTCTCCCTGCATAACCTCATGACATACTTTTAGTCCTCCTGAGTGGCCTGTCCCTTCTTCCAAAGGTCATAAACTCTCATTTTTCTCCTGCGTTCAGCCAAAGCTTTGTCCAGCCAGGCCAGTCTTCTTCCCAGACAGCTCTTCTTTCAGCACATGGGGACAGCCTGCTCCTGCACCTTTAAGATTTCTTTCCTGAAGAATGGTCAGCCTTCCTGCACTCCCTTGTGCCACCCTTGGCACCACTTCCCTTGGCACCACCTCCCAAGGAACTCTCTCAACCAGTCCTGTAAACAGGCCAAAGTCTGCCCTCTGGAAGTCCTAGGCAGCAGTTCTGGCAGTTCTGCTAACTGCCCTCCTTATGGCTCTGAGAATAGAAAGCTCTCATTTCGTGGTCTCTGTGCCCAAGATGGCCTCTGACCACCACATCTCCCACTAATCCTCCTCTGTTCACAAGCAGCAGGTCCAGCTGGGCACCTTCCTTGGCTGGCTCCCTCACCCACTGTGTCAGGAGTATCAGCGTATTCCACACAATTCAGAAACCTTCTGGACTGTTTTTTTTCTGCTATGTTTTATTTCCAGCAGACATCTGGTATGTTGGAGTCCCCTATGAGAACAAGGGTCAGCGACTGTAAGGCTTTTCGCAGCTGCTTATAGAATATTTCATCTGCCTCTCCATCCTAGTTGGGTGGTCTATAACATACTCCCACCTGCATATCTGTCTTGTTGGCCTTCCCTCCGATCCTTACCCATGAGCACTTGACCCTATCATCACCCTATCACCGAGCTCTAGACATTTGAAACACTCCCTAACATACAGGCCTACCTCACCTCTTTTTCCTTGTCTATCCTTTCTGAAGAGTTTAGAGTAATCCACTGCAGAACTCCAGCTGGGCAAGTCATCCCACCATGTTTCTGTGATGGCAGCTATGTCATAACTTTCTTGCTTTGCAGTGCCATCTTCTCTTTATTGCCCATGCTGCATGTATTGGTAAAGATTCACTAGGACTATTGATCTCACTCCCCATCTTTTTGGAGACAAAAGCCATAATTTCTATGTGATTCTTCTCATGAATCTCATGAGTCACAAGCCTCTGTGGTTTCTAACACATTGAAAACACTTGTGTCTTTGCTTCTATATGGATCTCAATCCTCTACCTCCACTGAGACAACAGACTGAAGGACCTCACTACCACACCATCCCTCAAACATTGGCTTGCCATCCCCAGGTCTCTAGTGTGCTGGGGTTTATTCCTTTTCTCTTTAAAACGTAGCTTAAAGTTCTTTCAGTGAGCCCTGCTAACTCCTGTGAAAATATCTTTATCCCCACTTTGAGACAGGTGTACCCCCAGCTGTCACCAACTGGCCTGCTGTCATGTAAACCAAACCATGACCAAAACCACCAAAATTCTGCCAGTGACACCAGTCTTGAAGCCAGGTGTCAGTCTGGTGGCCTTTCCTGCTTCTTCCATCGTTTTCTGCAACTGGAAGGATAGAGGAGAACATACTGGTGCTTCTGGTCTCTTAACCTAACATCTCAAGGCCCTGAAATCTCTTTTGATTGCTGTGGGGCTTCTTGTTCCCAAATTCATCACTGCTTACTGAAAAATTAATAATGGAGTGCCATACCACGGTAGGAAGCTTTCTCTTTAGATCTGTAACCTCTTCCCCAGAGGAGGAGGGAAGTCATGAAGTGGGCCCACTCTACACTTTGGGTCCTCTGTTCCTATTGGAGCCTTCTGTGCCAATGATCCATCTGTTTTTCTTCATGGAAGCAGTTTTAATGCCAGGTGTAGGCTGACTAAACTTCAACAGCACTTCCATGCCAGACAAACCATAATAATTATTATTCTTCAGATCCACCTGCAGAGCCTCATACCTCATGCCAGGGCACCTGGGAAGGTGGGATAGGCAATTTTAGTTATTAGACTAAGTTAATGATCACTTCAGTTTCCAAAAGGGGATATTGTGCACCTTCAAAGCCATTCTCTTGTGCTTTTGGAGAAGGGGTTGCTGAGCCCTTCTTCCTGGTTTTCAGTGAAAGGACACATGGAAATGACTCAAAGCTGTCAGGGGAGGTTCAGACTAGATATGAGAAAAATTTCTTAACTGAGAGGGTAATCAAACAGTGTAATAGGCTTCCTGGAGAGGTGGTTGATACCCCAAGCCTGTCAATGTTTAAGAGGCATTTGGACAATGCCCTTAATTACAATGCCCTTATGCTCAGCTGTTAAATCATCACAGAGTTGGACTAGGTAATTGTACATCCCTTCCAATGGAGCTATTCTATTCCTCACAACCCTATGACTTTATAATGCTTTGAGGTAACAAAAATGGATTTTAAGTTTTTCTACATTCAAAGATGTTTATAGTCCAGAAAAAAACATAACTGAAGTCAAGTTCTGCTTAGATGACACCTGTCATTGGATCGTGGTTATATTCTACACTGAGAGTGGCTTGATAATGGAAATGGAAGTTCAATCTGAAGGCAAAAAAGAATTTGGGATAAGGAGCTGAAAGTGTGGGATGACTGAAGACTGAATAAATTGATCAGAATATGCTATGATACAACAATTAAAAAGAATGTAGTTTCTCAGATTATCAAAGCAGAAGTTGATTATCTACAGTATTCATGGAAGTATTTTGCTAGAATCAGCATTTTCCACGGAACGTCTGTTGTTCTGGTGGGGGGAGTGTTTGTTTGTGGATTTTTGCATGATGATCTATTTATATATTTGCTGAATTATTTAATAAATTATATTTTTCTTGCAGAATTAAAAACTCAGCATGGACATCTGCTGAGAAGAAAAGATCAATGATCTATGCCAAAAATCTTTTAAAACCGTAAGCTGTAAATACTGGGCTATGTTTTTTGGGACCAGGAAATGAAAACAGATTGGTCAAATATTAACTGCATTTGCAGCTGCTAGAGGTAACAGGAGCAGGGGTGGTTTGAACACTAACAATTCTTAACTTCAAGTGTATGAAAGACACTACAATCTTTATGATAGAAATCTTGGAGTTTTTCTTTTTAACCATGATGACTGGTGTACAGTTTAACATTTTCTTCTCTGAATTTGGATGCCATAAGTTTCACTGTTTTTTCTCTTAGTTCAAAGTATTGAAGATCTTGAGATTATTCTATAGATTTTTTTCCCTCCATCATATTTGACCATAAAATGATAGGAATACAGCAGACTTCAGTAATAACACCTCACAACAGAATCATGTTTTAATAGTAAGAAATTGTTGAAGTTTAAAATGTAACTTATTGTCATGGAAGTAAATTAACTCTATTGAAGGCATCCCACAGGAATCTGTGCATGCCATATGCAATATAGCTCCCAGAACGATTTTCTATGTATCTGTCTGACATGCTTTCTACTTGTAAAACATGTATCACAGAAGTAATAAAAATGTATTAGTCTAAGTGATTTCTAAGCAATAATTTCTAATATTGTATGTACAATGCTACCAATACAGCAAATTCTCCTGGTTTTGACATCTGTCTTTGGAATTTATTTGAGAACAAAGAATTTTAAGAACTCTATCTACATAATCTGTTGCTTATTTTCTATATTAAAAACCCTGTTAAATAATTTTCTTTTCCCAATAGATGACTCTCTGTAGCAAGACCCTAGATTGGCAATCAAGACCCCCATCTACAATTTCTAGTTACATTGCCAAGCATTGATACACATAATTTTACAACAGCAGATTTCAGCCCTGATGTCCGTATTTTATTCATGTGCATATAGATAAGTTCTACACCCAATATTATTTTTATTGGCATGTAGCTGGCAAATAGCTTATTTCTTCCACTTTGCTTTGAGTGTATTATATGTTTGTCCATTGCTGTAATGAGTGAGCCAGAACTTGAGCATAGACATGTATCTATTTGAGAACATTAAATCTGCTCCACAGGCTCTCAGCACTTGGTGACAGACACAAGTTAATCTGCATTTCTTATTCCCTGACCTAATTCAGCAAAGCACTTAACTAAAGTGCTTGATCTTAAACAAACACTTAAGTCTTTTCCTGTCTGATAGTTTTCTTTTTTTAAATTAGCATTCCATTTCATCAAAATAATGATATTTTCTAAACCCCAACAAACAAGCTAGAAGTCTTTCAGTCTAGATTTTCTGCTGGAACTCAGCAAGTGACTCTGTATATAAAATGAATGTCTTCTGTGAAGCTTTAGGGAAACAGTGCAAAGCAGCCATCAACAAGCCATATCAGCTACGACTTCACCACTACCACTAAAAAGAAAATAATCACCTACCTCAGTTTAAAATGAAAGACAGTGTGGCCCAAATAATAAAAGAAATAAATGTCTCATTTTGCTGGGTGGGGCTAAAATAATCTTGGGCTAATGTAAAGATGTGCAGGGCATAATTCAGTAATCAGTTTCTGAGTGTTTATAACCCCTTCTCGATTAAGGACATTTTTTACTATCAAATATTTTTTCTCTTGTATGCAGCAAGTAAAAACTGTTTCACCATGACAAATAGAGAAGCAATTCTGTCTTGGAATTTAACAGCACAGAATTTAGTTATATTGTAGATATGCTTGTGTATCAAGCTAATAATCACTAAGCATGGCTGTCCATTTTTCTGTGATTATACTCCCTATGACACAGAATGGTGATGAATTTTGTATGGTTTGGAGATGGTCACTTAAAAGGCAGCTACAAAGAGGGCAGAGGCTCTCACTTCTCATGAGCCACATGGAGAAAACAAGGGTCAGTTGATACAAGTTGCACTGAGGGAGGCTTCATCTTGACGAAAGAAAGGGGTTTTTTTTGGTAGTGATTATATTGTTCACTGGAACAACCTCCTCAGGGACATGGAGAATTCTCCACCGCTGGAGGGTTTTTTCAATATATGATTGGATAGGATGCTATATAATCCAGGCTCTCTTTCCCATGAAGACCAGGAAATCTTTTAAGGGCACCCCCAGCCTGGGCTGTTCTGTGATTGTATAGTTAGAAAGAACACAAACTTGTCAATTTCTAGAGAGTAGGTATCTCATTCTTTGTATAAAGACTAAGGATTTGTACATGTACAACTTGCACAAGTCCTTATTTCAAGGCTCTCTTTGAAAGAATACACTAAAGGTTTCTAGACACCATTGTATAATTTGATGTATGCCTGACACTTGCATAGAAATTTTCTACAACTGCAGTATACCATTGATTGTGAACTGTGACCCATAGTAGAGAAAGACTAATCTATAATTTAAAAACTTGGTACATAATTGGATTTGACATAGTGCTTATTGTAGTATTGTCTGATCTCTTCATATATGTTCCTATTTATGCACTCCTAATTTAAGGTTAAGATGACTCTCTAAATGAGTAAAATAATTCTGTGAATACTGATTCTACATGGCTTTTGAAATGCTTAGTTTCATTGCTGAAATGTAGTAGTTACAAGAAAGGTAGTTTAAAAATATTGTCTCTTTGGACTTTTTTCCCCCTCCTAAAAACTTTATTATTCATTTATTTTTATTTAGAATACTAAAGAAAGCCCATTCTATATTCTCTAGGGGGCCTCATAGCACTGGCAGACCTTACCAGCACTGCCCAGCCTCCCCCTGCACCTCTCCCCAACCTGCACAATGTCCAGGATCCTGCGTCAGCCCTCAGGGCCACCAGCTCCTGTCCCAGTGATGCTGCAGCAGGGCTGGTCACCAGCCTCCCTCAGCCCTTCCTTGCCCAGCCTCTGAGCTGATGTCCCAGCCTTGCCCTGCCCATCCTGGTCCACTGCCTCTGCTTCCACATGACTGCCTCTGCATGCCCAGGGAGCATCTGTCCCTGGCTGCACCCTGATACATTCTCCCTGTTTGGTATACTTTCCAGTTTGTCCCTGTTAAACAAATACAAAATGTCTACCATCATTCAGCTTATACAAATTAATTTTCCATGAAAAGAGAGAGAATTTGAGTCAGAGTAATTTAAATGTTCCAAGGGAAGTCTTAGCACAGACTGCCCACAGGTGATCTGTGCGTGGAGTGCCTTTCTGCTGAGGTTACAGCTGCCTGCGGTCACTACAGTTAAGCTGTTATGTTGTTTTGGTTTGGGTTTATTTTTTGTTCCCGCATAGACTCCCATCACAAACAATATTACAGCGTCAAGAAGACAAAGTTCAGTTGCAAAGTTGAGAATGTAACAGCTCAGAACAATTTTTTAAGAGTGTTTGCTTACACAGTACTCAATAAACTCAAGCAAAGGGAAATGAACACTCCAGACCACACAGCAAAAAAAAGGGCAAGAGTTCATTACAAGGCCACAAGCACACACATGCATATACTACAACCTTGTTTTTTAAAAGGCTATTTGTAAGCCAAAAGATAAATTATTATTACAAAAATGCATTCTTTATTCCTGTATTTAAATACCGTTTTATCTTGTGCATAAATTTGCACTCTAATCCCTGCCACCCATCCAGGATGATATTCACTATCAGATTTACTTTTTGCGAAGACACAGTTTCTGTCTGCCATTAGCTTTAGTCATATAGGTTTTAGAGAAGGAATATATCATTTTCTTTTCAACCAGTGGCAATTTATAAGCTTTCAGAAGCAGCCATGATTGGCATATGCTTGGTGGACACTTCTTAAAGAAAACTGTTAGACCTGGCTAACTAACTAGCTAATTATCTTTTCAGACCTAGTAAGTATCTCAATGAAGAGTATATTCAAATCTTGGGCCAAGCAACACATCTCCATTTGCTTTTCTAGAGCCAGTATCTGAAGCTGAATGCTGGGTATCTGTCCAGCATTGTCAGATGGTTCTCTCTGCATAAGCCAGGAAAAGGTAAGTGGTCCAAAAAGAACCCCCTGCAAGGAAGATAAAAGAAAACATCACAGAAGCCAAACAGAAAACAAGTTGAAGAGAAAGAGATTTGGAAGGGATATGCAGACTTTGGAAGAAGGCATCGCTCAGAGATGCAAAAGAGCTCTTTCTCAGTTTGTAATTTAGGCATCAGCAGCGGAGGGGAAGTCTACAGATGAAGAGATAGACAGCTGTTTAGAGGCATGCATAATAGAGGAATGAATAAAACTCAAAGCCAGAAATAGTAGGATTAAATGAAGGCAAAAGTATGTGTCTGGACAAAAAAGGAACTTGATATTTTTCTGCCCTTTGTATTTGTATTTTTCTAGCCCCTGTAAATAACATGAAACCTGTTAACAAAAAGTATATTATAGGCCTTCAAAATGCTGTTCCTTGTGCAGAATAACATAATAATTCCAGGATAATTTAACCTGATAATTCTAGTTTCAGATATGTGGTCTGCACCTACTGAGCCAAAGACTGCTGATGGTGCAACTCATGTTTCACCTGATAGATTTTTGTTTTGCACGGGGTTTTGATTCATTCACTAAACAGGTGGTCAGGTTGTTAAATAGAGTTGTGCTCTTAAGCAGGTTATTGTTGATGCCTTCTCTCTTTCCCATAACACGTAAATGAAAACAGGGTGAAGAAGCAATATGGAGGAGTCCTTCTCCAGTCTTGGCCTCAAGACCAGTTATCCAATCCCAGTCACTGTTCTAACTTCTTCTTTCTTTCCTCTTTCCAGTTCTGTTCTCCATCAGCATCCAATTCCTTCTTCATAAATTTCATTAAGTCATGACAGAGCCCTTCTTGAGTCTCTCAAAGGCTTCCCCCAAGATGATAAAGGATAATTCCAAAACAAAGGCCAGTTTTCTATTGATTACTAATATCTTTCTATTGATTACTAATACACAGTGTTGATGACAAAAAGAATTATCAGAATTTTTTTAGTGTCCAGTGCAACATTTCTTGGTCTTATTCACAAAACCAAGACAATTTTGTTAATAATAATAATAATAATAATAGTAATAAAGAAAATACTGCATCTGAGGTAACAGAAAATGCCTTAATGGAATAGTAGGTAGTAGAAAAGTTATCGAGATACTCTCAAGTTAACTCTCTGACATACTTAGTTTTATGTATTCCTGAAAATAATGGAATTTTTCTTTTTTTTTTTTACTTATTATATTAATGTGACGATACTGTCATGTTCCCTATTCTGCATGCGACTTAGTGGCACTAAATTCTCAGTACTCATAAGCATGATTCTTAGTATCAAAAAAAGATATATTCCTTATTCATATGTTTATTAAAGAATTTAATACTATTACAAGAAATTTAAGTCTCAAATTTTCTATTCTACAGAATTAATCAGTTCATACTTCCTGAACTCATGGCATAGTAAGACTAAAAGTCATAGAATAGACAAGACCAGCCCTCAGGAATCTCTGAACCAGGAGACCAGTGTAAAGGAATGCTGGAAGGAAGACTTTCCCTTGGTCAAAGAGTATTAATTTGGAGAACCCCCAGGCAAACCTGATATCAACCTGTCCATGAGTCCTGACACAATGCATCCATGAATGCTGAGAGAGCTGGCAGACACCATAGCTGGGCTGCTCACAGTCATCTTTGAAAGGTCATGTAGATCAGGAGAGGTGCCTGAGGAATGGAAAAAAACAAGTGTCACCCCAGTCTTCAAAAAGGGCAAGAGGGAAGACTCAAGGAAATACCAGGCAGTCAGCCTCACCTCAATCCCTGGAAAGGTGACAGAGCACCTCATTCTGGAGGCCATCTCTATCCACATGGATGACAAGAAGGGGATCAGGAGTAGTCAGCATGGATTCAGCAAAGAGAAACCATGTGTGACCAATCTGACTGCTTTCCACAGTGAAAGAGCTACTTGGATAGATGGATGAGGGGAGAACAGTGGGTGCTGTTCTACCTGAGCTTCAGTGAGGCTTTCGACACTGTCTCCCTCAAAAACCTCAGAGGCAAACTCGGGAAGTGTGGCCTGGATGAGGGGAGAGTGAGGTGGATTGAGAACTGTCTGAATGACAGATCCCAGAGGATTGCTGTCAGTGGCACTGGGCCTGGCTGGAGTTTGTCACGAGTGGTGTCCCCCAGCGTTCAGTACTGGGCCCAGTATTGTTTAAGTTCTCCCTCAGTGACTTGGATAAAGAGGCAGATGCCTCCTCAGCAAGGTCATTGATGGCACAGAGCTGGGAGCAGTGGCCAATAGCCCAGAGGGCTGTGCAGCCCTTCAGAAGGGCCTCAGCAGGGTGGAGAGATGGGCAGAGAAGAGCTGTCTGAGATTCAACAAAGGCAAATGCAGGGTCCTGCACTTGGGGAGGAATAGCCCCAGGCACCAGCACAGGCTGGGGCTGATCTGCTGGGAGACAGCTCTGTGGAGAAGGAGCTGGGGGTCCTGGTGGACCAAAAGCAGGACCAAAAGGTCCTGGTGGACACAAAAGGTGTCCACGAGCCAGCAGTGTGTCCTGGTGGCCAAGAAGGCCAATGGTGTCCTGGGGTGCATTAGGAAGAGTGTTGCTGTATGTTGTGGGAAATGATCCTGCTCCTCAGCCCTGGTGAGGCACATCTGGAGTGCTGTGTCCATTTCTGGGCTCCTCAGCACAAGAGTGACATGGAGCTGCTGGAGTGGGTCCAGTGGAGAGTGACAAAGATGATGAGGGGCTGGAGCATCTCTCATACAAGGAAATGCTATAAAAATCCAAAGAGAGAGTGTCAGAGGATGGATCCAAGCTCTGCTTGGTGGTGCCACGCAATAGGACCAGAGGCAATGGGCACAAACTGATGCACAGGATGTTCCACAATAACGTGAGGAACAACTTTACTATGCAGTGACTGAGAACTGGAACAGAGAGGTCGTGGAGTCTCCCTCAGTGGAGACATTCAAGAACCATCGGGACATGATCATGTGCAGTGTTCTCTGAAATTACCCTGCTTGAGCAGGGAGGTTGGACCACTCTGGTCCCTTCTAACCTGATGAACTCTGTGATTCTGTGATTCTGAGGCTTTCCTTCTCCTAGATGACAAGATCAAGTCTTCTGTCTTCCCTCGTAAGAGAGTTGCTCTAGTTCCCTCATGATCTTAGTGGCCTTTCACTGGACCCTCTCCTGTATTTGTATGAGTGTCTTTTACTGTGGAGCCCAGAACTGGACACAACACTTGAGGTGTGATCTCACCAGTCCTTAGTAGAGGGGAAGGATCACCTCCCTCAAACTGCTGACAACAGTCCTCCTAAGGCAGCTGAGGACACTATTTGCCCTCTTTCATGCAGGGGCAAACTGTGTGAATAGCAGTGAATTCATTGTCTTGAATAAGAACATTCTACAATATTTAAAGTCCTAAAGAAAATTACTGTCATTATTTTGAGAGAACCTCAGTCTGTTTAATCACTACAAATCTCCGTTTTGGTAAACCTGAACATCATACAGGCTAATGTCCATATTAATATTGTAAGATACTAGTACATTCATATAACATATAATGTCTTGACACACCTATTAGGGCAGGATGTTTATAGAATGTAAGCTAAAGACATCACACAGTAAGGACTAATTTTTTGAAGCATTTTGGTCCCGGACAGTTTTTGAAATCCTTGGAAAACATATGCCAGAAGACCTTTAGAAACTAAGCTGCAAATCAGCTGCTTTAAAGTCACTTAAAGTCACCAGTAAAATGGAATATAGATTTCAAACCTTTTAAAACTCTGTTTGGCAACAGAACAACAGGCGTACCCTCATTCTCATAGGAGATAAAACACCTCTTCTTCTGTTACCCACCTCCTGACAATTGCTCACAAAAATCTTCCAACATGTCATACCATTGACAAACCAAAAACTGACCTAACATTAGATAAGCAAGTAGAAATTCCTAATGGTTTTAAAAAGGTTTGAGAAACAGTTAAGGAAATATTGCAGGTAGAAGTGCAATGTGTCCTTCATAAAACACTCAAGAAGATGAATAAACTGCAAATACAATAAACTGCTAATCTGCTGTTCTCTAATAATTCGTTTTAAGACATTTGCTGATCAAGGTTCTTTTTTTCACAGTTCCAGTTTTATGATGGAATCATAATTAATGCAGTATTATCATCTTTGTTATACTCTATACTGTATGTCAGTCCTTCATAGGCTTCCCCAGGGCAAAAATTCTTCTTAACTAAAGCATGCTTTGAAATAATTAAAAATACATAGCTGATTTCTTTTTTGGCTTACTGTTCTACTCCAAGAAACCTTTTACCCCTGCAAAATTGCAACTGCCTTAATTCTACTGTAGTTCAACAGCAGCTGTTAAACATTTGTAATTGAAAACTTCAGAGAGACATTGGTTGATATAGCAGCCATTTATTCTCCAGATTAAATCTAATCTTACTTTCAAAACCAGAGTTTATTTGGGACAAGGTGGAAAAATTCAGTAAAATGCGAAAGTATTCAGAAGAAAAGAAGTTCACTTCTTACCCATTAATATAACAACTCCAATGCAAATTCCTTTTTTGTAGTGGCTGAAAACTGCACCAATTAAACAGTAAATTTAAAAAGCAAAACTGCTTTGCATAATCTGAGAAGTCATTACAAAAATCTAGAGAAGGGTCACAAAGATGATGTTTATGATATTTTTCTGTCCTTTGTTAAGATTTCACACAGGAAAATCAAACAAGGATTAGTTAATATTTGGATAGGGATAATAGAAATGAAAAAAATAAAAACATTGAGAACACAAAAATGGAAACAAGTGATTTAATATTATTTAGATTTGACATAGTAATCTAGAATTAAAAAGTATAAAATATATTAAAATTATCTGAATTTTCTGATATACAGAGGAGAAATGCTGAAAATCAATAAGTTTTTTTTATTTCAAGATAAATTTCTATGTCACTTCAGTATCTATCATAATGGCTGCCATTCTATTTCCAACACTCACCTGAGTAACTATGCTTGAGTTTTATACCTTAACTGTGTGCTGGAAAGAAATATATTATTTTGTGTATTACTGCATAGAAATGAGGCAACTGTACACCACTGGTCTTTAAAACTCCTTGCATTTTTCAGGCAGGGAATATTCTACCTTATATATGAATTATATTAAACAGCATTACATTTTTCTCCATCTATGACTTCAATTTTTAAAACTAAAGCAAAGTAGCTGCTCATCCAGCAAAACCGGAGGAATATGACTGTCTCGCAGTGTTTTGTTTTTTTCCTAATCATTAGGGTGTAGAGAAAGCTAGCCTATCTTGAATTTACAAAGAGTGAAATATATGGTCTAATAGGGAAGAATTCCATCTACGTACCATTAACTCATGAATTGTAAAGGCTGGTAAGAAATAAAAGATAATACAAAATTTAAAAATAAACAAAAGGAAACATAAATGTTGCTTCTTTACTCCTGGCAGGAAAAGAGATACAGATAAATACACAAACGTTTATCAGTTTTGAAATGTGGTTGGGACAGAATTCTCACTGCCACATTTATCATAGAGAAAACCTTGCTTTTCCAGGAACAAGTGAAATGCTGGATATTGAAGAATTTCTGAACATCTTTAGCAGAAGTGTTTTCTCACTAGCTGGAATTGTTGGTCACCTTCAGGGAAGAATAAAGCAAATAATATTGCCTGAACAAAGACAATTTGTCTGTCAAAAGGCTTTTCCTTCTACAGTCATCAAGACTGCAGGGCATATTTTTAATGTCAGTGCTCAGTTCACTCTGTGCTTGGAATAGAGAGTTCTTCAGATGTTTTGTCCTGTACCAGAAAACAATTATGCAAAAATAATCTCTCCATGACACACTGCATATTCAATGTCTGGCAAAGAAGCTAGAACACTTTTGATATACAGACAGTGAGTTGGTGTGGAGGACTACGTTTTTGTATTGTGAAATGAGAAAACTTCAGAGAACATGATGGAGGAAGAGATAATTTTTATACAGATATTAATATTAGGTGTATTACTATTTCTGGTCAAAACATGAGTTTGAACATATTTTATCATCTTCTGGTGAGAGCTACTCCAGTTCATGCCAGAAGAGGGGGTCTTCTCTTTCACCACAACTACCTGGGCATAGTAACTGTTTGTCTTGGCTTGGACTACCCTTGTTTTCACAGTTTGTCCAGACTGAATATTTTTGTTTAAAAAAAAAAAGGACTTATCATTCCAGATGTGACTTACAAATAAAAGCACCTTCACTAAGTCCATGTGTTTTTACATGTGCACAGTACATTTTTCATAACAACTTTGAAAAGGCAGTACCAACCTGAAATTCCTTAAAAATTACCCTGCATGACACCTGATGTTCTGATTATGACACAGAGGTAAGAGGAACTCAGAACACAAGAAGTAAAGGACATGTTTTGATAGTGAGATAACAGGGTAACTCATAGGTTTTAGGGCTATCTTATAAGATTCTATACTTAATTCTGAAATTTTTTAATGCTGTACAACTAACATCACCTTTGCTATAATCCTCTTACAAATATGCTGTGTGGCAGTCTGAGGAATGTCTGACTTTCTGTCCGGACTTCAAGGGGAAATAGGCTTTTGGGAAGCATTTTTGAGTGAAAAGGAAGATGCATGCCTTGTACAATTTTTTCTCAGCGTGTAGCATGGAAAGGTACCTAGAGATGTGATAAAAAGGAGTGATAGAATTAATCGAAAGCAGGAAGATACAATGTAGTTAATGCAGCATTCTTTACAATAAACCTAAAGAGGAGGAAAAGACATATCCAAAATATCTAATTTTAAGAGCTATTCAAATTCTATAGCAGAAGTTGAAAAAAGAGGGACCTGATCAGATCACTTCACAAAGACAATGCCATTAGCTGGTTTGTTGAGAAACAATTGGACTGAATTACCATATTCAGCTCAGATCCATGACCTGAACAGACCATGTTAACACAATCATAAGTGTGTCAATTTCTTCTTTAGGCAGACAAAAGAATGGTTTGACCATTTCAGCTATTACATTATTCAAATAAAGCCCCAAACTGTATAAGAGTTTAAAAATATACAACAATCATCTTTATAAAACTTGCTATAGCCTGGGTAGAATCTAGCTGGGTAGAATGGTAAATGGCCACCACCATTGCTAATGTAGAAGGTCCTTGGAGACATAATTAAAAGTCTAAAGAGGAAACTGTCACTCTTGGAAAGAAAGAAAAAAGAAAGCTCACTAGGGGACAGAGATCAAATAGAAAAATATTTTACTCTGTTCCATTAAATATAACAATTAAAACCCAATTTTTTTGTTCTTACAGAAAAACAATTCTGAAGTTTTGCATGTACAGTGCATGTTATACTTAAATAAGACCTTTCAGATGGGTCTGCCAAGACAGTTTGCAGGTATTAATCACAGAGATCAGTTAATCAGCTAGAGCCAAAGGGATCCACTGAGGTTTGAGCTCTGATCTAAAACCTGAAGTATGTGGTACATCTTATCCCTTCATAGACAACACTCAGTTCTCTCTTCGAGGAGTGTAGCAGCTCAAAGAGAGAGAGATATACAAAAGCTTCAAATAAATTTGAGTTGTCAGGCCACAGGTCAGCAGTCTAAGACCTCAGGAGGTGAACTGCAGGCACACAGTCAACAGACCTAGAGAGAGGATGTTCCGTATGGCAATTTTGTTTTTCAAGGCAAAACATATTCCTGCAAGAACAGCAGAACAAAGTGTTGCCTATGCCACTATTTACTATTTTAGTGCCTATGCCACTATTTACGCAATGTTGTGTGAGAGGCCAAAGCACTAGTAAGAGTGCTGCTTTTAGCATTTTGCACTGGCTGGAGTTTATACAGGGTATATCTCAAAGGAGTACCTATGCAGCCCCTAAAGCATACAACACCCTCTCTGCTTAACAGCAGACAGTTCAGGCTATAGATTGTGAATACTCTTAAGCTAACAGCAAGAATATTACTGTCAATGAGTCCCTAATGGAAGCAAAAATCCTAGAGATAACTAAAATATTTCTAAAGTAACAAGTCAAAAGAAACCCATAAGGTCTTGACATGAGGTCAGAAACTCACATTTATATTTATTCTATTTTCAGTACAGAAGGGGTAAAAGCTAATACATAATATCCATCAAGTGAGGAATGAATACTAAAGTAGCTTAAAAAAGACATCCAGTTAAGTGTTTTAAAAAATAGAACTAGAAATAAATGCCAGGAATGTGTCAAATAGGAAGAAATTGAAAAAAATGTAGCATCTTTGACAACTTGTGTGGCAGCACAGAAACATGAACATAATGACATGGGGAGATCTCAGAAAAGTCTTTACACAAATCCTTTGGCAGCAAACTATCAAAATAAGATTTAAAAAATTGGATGAAAATGAACATTTTAAGATAGAAAGGTTACCCAGATAATAAATTTCATTTACTTTGGTTAGCGAATTAATGCACTTAAAATTCCCACAGAAACCTCACTGAGAAGAACCTTGCCTAACATTTCATGCTCAGGAAAATAAAGATAAGACTGAAGGTAAGGCAGAGACAATTCCACAGAATTGTCAAATGTTGTTAACCTCTCTGAAAAGAAATAAGCCTTGAAATGTTTGTTATTTACAAAATAATGTTTCAATAAGTAAATTACCATAATTCACTACAAAAAATGTGTTGTTATAGAACACATAAAGCATAAAAAAAAAATCTGCTGGGAATATTCTGACCCTAGCAGCTTCTTCAGGATGAGAATTTCGCTCACTGAGAAAATTAAATGAGGGGGTGGCACCATAGAGAAAAGATTCAATACCAGCTAAGTGAACTGAAACAAATGAATTACAGAAACATCAAATAAACACATATAACTAGAATGGGAAATAAACATTCCTCCTGCAAACCTGCCGTGTATGTTGGCAAAAACTGAGAAGACAAAATGGTTAATGATAGAGATTGAATTACATTTGAGTAAGCGATCCTGCAAGTATCATTATTCATTAGAATCTACTGTTAATCAAATATTCTTTAACAGAACGTAACATTTCCCTTTTGGTTTTTAAGGTACGGTAAAGAAAAAAAAATCACACATCCAGAATTTTCTTTCAGAACAAGCTAGAACATTTATCTGAAACTTCAGTCAAGCTATTAAGATGAAAGAACAGAAGATAACACCCCTTTTCAGAGTGTCATTATCAACATGCAATGAGTTCTGGAAACTTATTCACTCTAAAGCACATGTGCCAGCATCCAAGGAGATTATCAGTTTTGGCAGGCAAACTGAAAGGAATAGGAGTTTTCTTTGAAAAGGAAGATTTTCAAAGTTCATTGTCTAGTGAGAAAAAAGGAGAGGGATGTTAAGAACAGGAACTTCCAGAACTTTGTACTGCTTGATAAAGAAAGAGTTATGGGGAATCCATAGTGAGAAAAACAGAAAGGGACTTTAAGAACAGGAACATCCAGAACTATGTAGTACTTGTTAAAGAATGAATTGTGAGGAACCCAATGTTCAGTATAAAATTTTATGCATCTGTTTTGAAATTAATTTATCATAAATGGCCTGGGTTCAGAATAAGTGATATTTCAAAAATTACAGTGTTCACATTGCTTTAGAACATTTTCCATAGCAATTCCATAGCTAGAAATATGTTGCGGGTTTTTTAATTCTTTGATCTAAAAAATCTAAGTTTTTAAAACATCAGCCTTCTACAACATACATACTATCTGGATTTTTTTAGGCTTAATACAGCTATGGTCATAAAGACATATTAAAATAGATTTTCCATATTTAGATTGTACATTCTCAGCACTTTCTTCTTGGCATTTAGTCAAGCAATCTGACAATAACAGTCATTTGGTTCCACTTGGCCCTACAGTTGGACTGTATCATTTATAAAGCATTATAGAGAAACACCGTTTTAAATGTACATGAATGACATGAATGTCAGATTTACATCTTGAATTTGACAAACACCATGGACCATATTATATTGCTGTTTTCTTTTAAACACCTAAACCTGGAAGCCAAACTACCTGGAATAATCCAGAACAGTAGAGACTGAAATACACTGGAAGGTGGAAACCTGTGAAAAGTTATTCTGAACTTTAAGCTAGACCAGCAGCCTTCAAACTTTTTTGATAACACACCCCTATATAATTTATAGATTATATAGATGCATTACTATATTAATATATTATGTGTAAAATATTTTTAAATCAGAATTTTTATGGGACGATATAAAGACAAATTAAATACTTTATTTTTATTTATTAATAGTACAAAATGTGCTTTCTTCCTGCACCCCAGTGGATTATCTTGTGCTCACACCACTTTGGAGGTCACTAGACCAGACCGCTGAGGAGTGGCCGAAGTTCTTTATAGGACTGGCTGCTTTTACCTCATCTGAATAGGGCCTACTGTAAGTTACACCTTCATCTCAGCAACATCTTCTCCTTTTTTTTTTTCCACTGCTAACTATCTAGCAGTTTACAGAGCTGTTGCAAACAGACTGTATCTATTGCCTCTGCAGCTCATACTGTCCCCAGTGTTGGCAATTAGCAATCATAGTCTTAATTAGCTTGACCCACCTGGCTATTTTGCTTCTAATAAATCAATTAATTCAAATCACATGGAGGAACTTCTGTGTAGTACCACAGCCTAATCACTACTGGTCATCCTTGTATATGACTGTTTTATGTGCTAGAAAAACTTAGTATCCAGGCTGAATTTGTATTCTCCACTGATAGGCAGCCTGTCAAGCAAGTATGGAGTGTGGTTAGTATTTTTAATGTATGTAGGGATTTGGCAAAAGCCTCAGCAGAGTGCAAAGAAGCAGCTTGGGATGTAAGCTATAAACACTTTGGCACACTGAATTGGATGATCCTTACTTCTCCCTGAATGGTCTGGATACAGCTCATTGGGGGTCTCAGTTTACTCAGGAGCCTCCGTCACTACTCCATTTGCTAGGTTTTTATGTGAGAAACGGAAGCTGCTAAAACCAGGTTATCTTTGTCATTGGGATCTCTGAAGAATTTCTTTCTTTTTTGGTTTTTTTTCCTAGAAATATCTGCTCCCTAGGAGGCTATTAAGCTATGTGATCTTGCACTTATATTCCAAAATGTCCCCTTTCTGTTTTCCTTCTGGAAAGCAATTGCCTGCCTCTTTCTTTATTCACCTTTCTTAGACTGTACCAAGAGGAAACAAAGACAAAAAATCCACTGTAACTGAAGAAATTTTACTGTCTGGCCGTTTCTTCTTAAGCACAACTAGATGTTTTTGGCAGTTGGCCTCATGTCAGTCATGCCGAGTTTTGATAAACATGCTTTTTCAGTCATTATCATTGTTTTCCTTGTTTTTTGCTCCCACATATGGAGCCTGAATGTCACTTTGCCCATGAGGTCAGTGAGATTTTCACTAAACTCACCTTTCCTCACCAAAAACGAAGACTCTCCTATACTGACATACCTTCACTTCTGGAATCAAAAATGATTGCAGTATTGCTGGGAAGTGTGGAAGGACATGCAGGATACGGCAACTATGGAATACCTGAGCTGCTGGTAACAACTACGGATGTTCACAGTGAGAACTTTTCACCACTTCCTGAAAATCTTGAGCAAATACCCAAGAAAAATCCTTGTTTCCATTTCCTTACCACCTACTCCGACTAGAGACTAACCAGCTTGAAGGTTTATAGGAAAGCAGTATGTTCAGTGAGGGGGAAGAATGGGGACACAAAGATTAACCAGGAGGTCAGAAGCTGATCAAAACTAGGTCTTTTAGCCAAGGACATAGTAAGCCACAGGAATTTGACTTCCTGAGGACTAGAATCAGCCCTAAACTGAGTAGCAAAAGTCTGACAGTTTATGTTCTTGCAGCTTTGTTTCTTGTAACACTGCATTGACATTTGATGGGTTTCTAACAAGTGAATAAGCCCCTCAATTAGCATAATACTTTCCAACTTCAGAAGAGATGGAACGACCTTTTATAAAATAAGGAATACTTTAAACTCATGCCTACATGAGCAGTATGAAAGAATACAGAACAAATTCCATGGGATTCCATACCTATCTTCTAGGTTTCCCTCTCAGATTGACTGAGTTTATTTCTGCAGGCCTGAGCTTTTTCTTCTCTGGTGCCCTCCACATTACTTTGTGTTCATGGTAGCTCTTTGGTCTGCTTACGCTGTTTTTCACTCTTATACTTAGTGAGTACATAATTCTGTGAAAAAAGCTTCTTTGAAACACAGACTAAAAATTTCTAGGATTTCTAGTAGGCTAAATGTTTCACCACGTGTATTTTCCTCCAAATATTTTCCATAATCAGGGACCCTACAACTAATCCTAACATAATCTGTTTTTCTGCCAGTATCATTCTCTCAGCAGTTAACTAAAAGCCTCTGTGTCTTCTCTGCATCTCCTGTCCATCTTTGCCTCGCCTCGCCTCGCCTCGCCTCGCCTCCCCTCCCCTCCCCTCCCCTTGCTAGTTCAATTTGAACGGGGTGGTTTTGGGCATTCTTTTCAGGGAAGGAAGAAAAGCATCCACACAGAAAAAGGAAAGAACTATCTTAGACATCATGACCATTACCACACCATTTTATTTTACTACATGATGCAACTCATAGCATTGTGCATGCTAATTCATCAATGCAAAATAATTTCATTGCTTTCACTTAGTATCTATGTTGTATTTAGTACACTTTTTGATAGTGTTAAAGTCTTAAGGGAAATACTTCTTCAACATACAGAACTAAGTGCAAATGAAATTTAAAAGCACCAAAGATTGGCTTGGAAGCAAATGGAAAAAAGATGTTTGAGGGCAAGCAAATGAGATTACAGTGAAAAACAAGACATAACGTAAAAAAGCCTCTGTAAAAATTTTGAATGACAGCTGAAAAAATGCCTCAAATCAAGAAAGAAAATGTGTAAATTGAATTGTGGAAAAGTATGAAGTTACTATACTAGAAACAGTGATCAGATACTACTTTTTACTTGGAAGAATTACATGCAAAGTAAAGGTAGGAATAAATGACAGAGACCGTGAATCCTCCTCTGTTGTCTATTCTTGTTTACTTCACCTGCAAACTTTTATACTTGGTATGTTTTACATGTCAAACTTTCTTCCTTTCATTTATCACAAGCATGATCAGTTTGCCTTGCATCCTAATCTCCATATCTCCATTTGCCTGCCTTTGCTACAAGACATTCAATGGATTCTGTACGCTACTCTTCCTTCTTACTTCCTTGCTGTTCTCACTACTGCATCTCAGCAGTGTCTTTGCTACATAATTTGTATCTTTACTGTGCTCTTGGTAACAGCAGAAGCATGTACACTGGAGTGTTTTGGAATATTCCTATGACTTCAAAAAATTTGTCCTCCTCTGTGTTTGCAGGAGACATAACAAAGACAGGAAATACACCTTGTATTTCAAGCAGAAATCTGTATGATTTGCACACAATTGCACAATCCCAAAAAAGCTTGATATCCTGCACAGATGAAAAGCTTTTATTTTTGTCAAAGGCTGCTGTAGTCGAGTGGAGTATATGCAATGATTGCTGTCTTAATCTCATATGTTTAGCTGAGTGTACATATCTCTCTACTCCTGTAAGTTGGAAACTTCTTGTAATACCCATGTGACACAGGAGGAACTGAACTACAAAGAGCTACATTGGCTTAGGTCACCCAATACCAGTAGGAAAACAAAACTGAACCAAATTCTGTCAAGAATCCCTGGGGGTGCCCTGATAGGCAATCCTCCCCCGGAGTAACTGCTTCTAGTATTTACAGATTTGGTATGTACCTCTAGTTGTAAAAAAAGTATTTTGCAATAGGCAAAAACAAGTGCCATCTTGAGAAGTATTTTTGTTGACACAAAGAATTTATAACATATGTTAACTTGATGGTAGCTTTGATCCAGAAAACATGCTTGCTAGTAATAAAAGGCACTCCAAAGTGAGAAGTGTATTTAATAATGTCACATATGTTATATAAATTATTTTATGTGGAAAATTAATGTAGTAATTTATATATTTCCATGTTTATTTTCTTTCATCTGAATACTTTATCTTCCTTATTTTTAATTCAGGATAGAAGGGAGGAGACTGAAAGCTATGTGGCTTGAGGACTAGAGTAGAAGTGGCACTCAATGTTATTAGTCTTCAGAGATTCTACCATCTAACACAGGAAAAGAAGTGGAGGGAGTTTGAGAATACATCTGTCTATGGTGACTGGAAAAGCAGAAGCCAAGGAAAACATGAGAAAATGACCCAGCTAGAACAAGGGGTAGAAGTACATAAATAAGTCACTTGGAAGCACTAGATCTGTATTGAAGGCAAAATACTTTGGGACAAACAATTCTGAGCAATTCCACATACTCACCAAAGAAACTCTGCATTAGGGTGCAACTAAGTGCCTGAACCATGTAAGCTGTCCAGAAGGACAGCTGTCAGTACCACTAAGTACTGGGAGTTGAATGACTGGAGTGCACAGGAGTTCTTTAAACTGTCTGCTTAAACATCAGTGTACTTTTGGTATACTTTTGGTTGTTGATCAACCACTTTTTGCAGTTGAGGTACTAACAATGTAAACTTCATTATAGAAAATATCAACATCAACTTCCCTGAAGTGCTTTAAAAGTAAACTACTTCCTGAGATGGACTACTAGTTCATTCTAAGATAACTGAAAGCAGGTGCTTTTGTTCACTTCATGCATTCAACAAAGTTTTGAATATTATCAATTTCCACTTTTTTTACCTTCTATCAATGTTATTTAGGGAAACCAAAGACAGAATGAATTTTAATATACCACAAAAACTAAGATATTCAAAATATGTAGCAAATGTCTACGATTTATCTTAAAGTATAGACATGACTTGGTCTGAACTTCATTGTGGTGCCTTCCACTAAAGAGCCCTGTGTTTGTGGAAATCAAAGAAAATACACCTATTTGTCTTAAGTAACAATAGCAACAACAATACAATTGTTTTCAATCTGGCTGTTTATCTCAAGTATATTACATTGCCTAAACAGCAGACAGAATAGATAACAAATGGGCATTCCCTACACTCATTTGACATTTTTTTCAAGCACACACCCAAGCTTTTACCCAAAAGCATGAAAAAAGAATGTCATAATCTAGGGTGTCCAAAATAAACTATTCAGGATCAGTAAGAGCAGCTGTATGTCTCTCTAATCATAAATATTTTTCTTCCTAGCTCTCAGCATGGAAACCTGACTGCCAGTAGAACTGATTTTAAAGACAAATGACTGAGGGAAGTTCTCAAGATACATGAACACCACAACAAATACCAAGCAGGAATGAAGTATGCCCATTCTTTGTGTGCCCTGGTGCCTGAGTTCTGCATTAAAATACAAGGTGAATTTATTTAATACTCTTGACCTACCTAACAGATTTGTTTTACATAATCAAGCTTCCCTTTGTCCAGAGTTTGTGTCTCCTGCATGGCTTGAAGGCATTTATTCTTGAGTCTCTCTACTAACAAAAATATTATAACCAATTTTATATGATAATGAATTTTTAAAAGTCAAATTCAGATACTTAGTACTCTTTGCGTGAGACAAATTAATTTCATCTAATATACCTCAAAGCTTTACAGGTCCAAGCAGCCTTTACCTGAAATGTGTCTGATTCTGCTGTTTGAATTTAATTCCTGTACATAAACACATTTCTGCAAATAAATACTTTTCTATTCTGAACAGAGAGTCATGTAAGTTTCAAAAATTTCTAATTTTGTCTCTGATATGAAATGCACTTATTGAATATCACACTGGATAGATCTCTAATTTCGTACTGTAATCACAATTAGCATCTTGAAAGATTTACAAGAAAACCAAACAACCATCCTGCCCTCAGTGCTAAAATTACTGCTTCCTGAGGATACCATGATTTAAAAAATCCCCAGTCTGGATATGACTTAAGTATCACATGTTATTTCTGAGACAGCCAAATATCTTTACTGTGGTTAGTGGTCTGCAAGACAGTGCAAAAGACTTCAATTTGATGCCCTGCTTTTACTCACTTGACCAAACAGATGATGTTTATGCCTGTATAATAGCTTTCATCCAAGACTCTCTGCAGATGCACAGCAGGAAAATGTTGAGGTATTGCTGTTATTAGGGTGATTTTATAAAGAAGGAGGCCATGCATGATATACTAAGAAATTTGAAATAAATTTCTCAGACTTGAGAATATGTCATTACAGGAGATCCAGTTTTTACTAATGCTAAGTGTTTCTACTGATGTTGAGTGAATCTACTGCTCTGTGTCAAGCCAAAGAGACCTTAGCATCCTCAAAAATTGTTTTCTTAGACAGGTCTTACAAAGTAGTTTTCAGAGAAGTCTTCAACATGTCTTCACTGGTTTATCAATGTATCTCTAGGGTGCTCTACTGGCAAGGTTGTAGTCAAACCTGGATTAGTAAGATTTTTATGATACAAGCTAATTCTGCACAGAAGCACCAGACTATCTACAATGTGTTTTAAGAGTCAAAAAGCATTTATTAGTTTGGTTTCTGTCCTATTTGATAACATCTGTACTGTTTTTGTAATCGAGCTGACAATCTTTGGACCAGCAGAGTCACAACTACTTGGCTCATCTGTCTTGAAACACGGCATGGAACAGAGGAATTTTCACAATTACAAGGTTAATCATAATTTCAATAATGACTTTGGTGACAGAGCATATTTTTATACAGTCTTGATAGACTGGAAGATAATAAGAAAAGTTTGTTTCAAAGTTGCTGACAAAGAACAGCAGAGTAAGGTAAAAATAACTAAAGACTAGCATATAGGACATTGTTATCACAGTAATACACATGGAGATACCAAGTTAGAGTGGAACATAAACTGAATAGATCAGTATGGTATTAAAAGGCAAATGCCATTTTGAGCTGCATTTCCAAGAATACTGTATATCAAATACACTAGGTAATTACTCTGTTGTCTATGGATCACATGAAGCTTCAGCTAGAGCACTATTTGCAAATCAGACTAGTGAACTTGCTGGCATTTATGGTGAGTAGTACTCAGGGAAAAGTAACAATAGTGCTAATTATTTTCAGAAATACAACCTGTGAGAAATGCTTGAAGGAAAAGGCATTGCTGGGTCTATGGGGAAGGTGGTAGACTAAAAAAAACGTGAGAAAGGTCTTCCAGTGTTCAAAAGCCTTCTATGAAGTCTGCCCAGGACAGGAAAAGAAGGAATCAGCTTGTTTATAGGAAAAAAATTTTTTTTAGCTATTAAGAAAATCTAAAAGGCAGTGAAGTACTAGAGTAGGCCACTTATAGAGGGTGTTGTGGTATTTTTCAGAAAATTTTGAAACAACATGTCACAGAGATGTTCTACACATAATAATCTTGTCTCAAAACAAATTACAAGTCCTGAGATTTGTTCCAGATCCAAAACTGTGCAATTACATGAATACAAGGTGATGTACAGACTGCACAGATCCAGTTTAAAATTAAGTAACATATCTTTGTTTGTCATACACTGTAGTGATGTTGGGTGGTTTGTGTCTCCTGCTCACCATCACAATATCTGTTTTCATCTACAAGGCATGATACCAGTAAGCTATAACTATTTTATATTGAGGAATTTACTTTTCCTGGTGTAAGTAAATAAATTTAGAGCCTAAATTATTGGCCTATCTTTAATAGTAATACAATTAAATATTCTAGAGGCTGGAGGTAAGATTGTTTTGAAAAATACAAATAGTAAGTGAAGTATTTTAAGAGCCAGAAGTAGCTTAGTAGGTTTTGGTGCCCCTTTGCTGCAAAATGAGGCTCTGAGCTAGTTGCACTCCTGATGAATAGTATTCTCCTCTGTAGTCTGGAAAAATGTATCTAGTGGTATGCTTCTACACAGATTTCCTGATTAAATGCCTCCTAAAACTATACATGGAGGACCAGATGTCTGTGTCTTTCCTCTGCATAAATGTGGTACTCCAATTAAAGATCATACTTCCTTTCAAATACAGCATTTTATTTTAGCTCTAATTTTAAAGCAATTATTTCAATTCTATCAACATCTCTAACAAAGCACTAAACAATGCTTTCATGTATGTGTGTGTGTTTGTGGTTGGTTTGTAAAAGGAATAAAGTCACAAAACAGGATGAAAAAGTTACAAGGACGTATTTTTTGTCTTTTAAGAGAAATATGTGCATTGAGTTAGAATACTGTAGACTGTGCAGCTCCCTTTCAAAAAAGAAGTGTGACTTGGACTGTATTTCAACTATTCTTAAAACTTTTAGAGAGAAGGAAAAAAAGAGAGAAGAAAATATATTAAAACCCTAAGCTATCCTACATTATTAAGACTGAAACAGGAAATATCAACAATGTAGCAACAATGTTATGGGAAGCAATGACAATAAAGCTTGGATTCATGTACTTTACATACCATCAAAACCCACAAGTCTTTATCTGCTATGCTAGCTGAAGACTCAGCTAATTAATTATGTGATTAAGAATAGCAAGCCTGATATTTTAACTATTTTATTTACTAGACATGTCACTGAACTGAAGATATGACAGAACTTCTAACTTTGTAGGAGTTGTCACAATTCTTATCTCAGAGTTTCTTTTGGAAGTTCTTTAGTAGCGATGTATTTGCTACCAATGCAATTCCCGTTAATTAACAGGTTAGGCAGAAGAAATTTCATCAAAGTGATCTGTGAAACAATGTTGCCATCTTGGATTGGGATAGGTTGTAGAACTGCTTAAAATGCAAAATTTATGCCGTCTTTATGACAAAGGCAAACAGAGTACTGACAACCTTTTTTATTTATGTGTATCCAATATAAAATGGTTTTTGCTCGCACACAGTGCAGCCACTTACAGAAGTCATAGAGGATATGTGCACATGAAAGCTTCTCAGATACACCAAGAAATCACAAAGAGTGTAGAGAGCATAACTTTACAATTCACCCTACCAGTACTGTTAAAGAGGGCCGCTTATATATATATTTTTATATATACATATATATATATATATACACACAGAATAACATTATTACAAAGAAAATCTCAGCTGCTACAGACTCAAATGTCATAATCTAAGAATACCAACTCTTTGTGTGAGAGTATTTCACAGAGTAGTTTCTTGCAGTCCTTCAAAAGATAACTTCGTTTGTTTCATTTCTTCCTTAGAGCCAATGCCCTGTCCTCATCACCTCTAGCTCTGCTCTGAGCAGAGGTATTCATTAACAGCACTGGTAGGGTAAATTACACAAGTGCAAAGTAATTTTCATAGTAGAAAGTCACATTTTTATATCCTTGAAATCAAATATACTGAAAGACTCTCTTGCCCTGCATAATTAATTAAATTCACAAACTACAAGTTACCAATGTTAGCAGACCCACATTTGAATTTTCTACTGACTCCAAAATATTTTGAGGGTTCAAAAAGAACCATTTAGCCAACTGTTCATTATTTCCCTCATTCTCCTTTTCTCCATGTCCATACACACATGGAATAAATTCCTCTTATTAATTTCATATATATATGTGTACATACACACACTGGTAGGGCCATAATTTTGGAAAAATTGGTATAACGTCGCAGACCAACTCTTCGGATGGGACATCAAACTCATTGAAAGTGGCACAGCCCAAAAACAGAAAGGAAATTTGGAGTTCTACTTGGATAGCATTGTCAATTGCAAACAGTAGCTGGCTTATGACACAGTCGACTGAAGTGCATGGATGAAAAAGTACTTTAAAAAGGAAACAAGTTTTTGGACAATAATTTAATTTCCTATTTTCTCAAAGTTTCTAAGATTTGAAGTAATGCCAGTAGCAAAGTCTACACCTTCTTTTTGTAATTGTACCTCACCAAAATGAACAAGTACAGGAAGGCTATCAGATATCCCCAGCAAAGTGTTTATCATAAAAGCAGCGAGAGTACTTGGCATTCTAACTAGATCCCTGGATGTGAGGCTTACAATCAAGCTCAGGTTCAAACAAGACCTATTAAGTATCTGCTATTAGAGTAGTTGAATCCAATTCTAGGAGAGGTCAAAATCTAAAAGTTGGTCTTTTGTAAGAAGGCAAGGATCAAGTTGTCAATTCTTCTGCCCTCTTTTCTTTCTCTTGACGTGAAGATCAAATAGTATTGTAATGTTGGAAGCAATCACTAAAAAAAAAAAATATAAAGGAATAGTGAAGTTATGATGGATGATGAAACTTCATGCCACATTATTTAAAGCCTGCTTTAATGCTCAGTACTATATTCAGCTTAGGTTGCCATATCCATATTAAGCCACCGTTTAAGCAAGGTGTGAATAGCAGAAAAATAGTTTTTCTAAAAGTAGGGAAATCTTAGCAATAATCTTTCAAGACTTGAAATGAAAGATTCTGTGACTTGCCATGTCATATTACATTTGACATTTTTGTTGTTTTTAAGATACTGAGCCACCAATCACCATTAGCTCTGACTGGCATATTTTGTTTGTTAAAACTAATTTATCAGATCAAGCTAAGTGCATAAATACTCATTGTAAGATACCAGGATGAAAGAAGTAAAATCCCATCAACAATTAAAGTTCAAGACTAAAGCAGTTGAACTGAATAAGAAAAAAGAGACTTTCCCATCATGCTCACAACTAACTCTCCAAGGCAATCATTTTTGACTGGTGTAATATAAAGAAAACAAATGGTAAAACACTAAGAGAACTGAAAAACATTGAGATTCACTTGGGAAAAATACCCTCAAGTGTTACATGAGATAAGCTGAAACATATTCCAGAATGCATACAGAACACTACGTGTGGTCTCTTACTAGCAATTACTAAGTTACAGAAAACAATTTTGATGGACAAAGATTGGAAGTGACAATAAAGAAAAAAGAAACTTCAATCTGGAGAGCTCTTAAATGTAAACATATGTATTCTTATTGGAGAAAGGATAATAATAGAACTAGCAAATAGATCCAAAACATATATTTTTACTTTTTTTACTACTTTAAGCAAGCTGCTAAAACTTAGTGCACCATATTCCATCCATCTCTAAGGTGGTTGAACAGTTTTGTTTCTTTGTGTATGTTTAAAACCTTCAAGTGTCCCTTACAAAAGCTGTTGTAGAACTATGAAGTAACATCTACATCTATTGCTTTTAATATATATTCTTTCAGTTGAGTTCACACAGTACTGGAAAAATATTTGTCTTTAAGAACATCTGCTAATGCTTTTGGGAAAGTTTAGGATAAATCAAACTGTGTGGTAGCAACCTCTAAGAGAGTGTTAGAAAAGATTGGTACAGAGGATATGGTACAAAAAGAAAAAGAGATGGGTATGTTGCAGACAACCTGTTTTTCATTCCCCAAAACCACCATTATGACAGAGTGGACTTAGCAACATTTAAGTGCTGGAAAGGCTTTGAATCACCTTCAATATTTTAGCACAAGAAGCAAAGGAAACATAATTAGCTACTCTTACTTCACTTCTTCCCTGACAAAAATACTTTCTGACTCAGAACACCACAGTATATCAGTATTTTTATTTGACATAGTTTCATGAATTAATACTGAATTTTGACTACTAGCTAGCAGGGGTGAGAAAGTTTTATGTTCAAAAGTTCAGAAATGTTATCATTACAAGTGTCTATGTAACATTATTTCAGCCCTTCGATGTGATAAGTACATGGTGTCTGAAATTGTATGATCATATACTCTTTTCTTCCTGCAAGATGTGTTTGTATCAAGTACACAGAAAGGATGATATTCTCTAAACGAAGTACCTGTATCATGAATGGACCTTCTCTCCCAAGACTCCTGCTTAATTTTCCACATCTTGCCTCAGACCCCTGGGGTTTAGAGCTATATTTAGGTGAACCTCTTCAGAAGTAGCATCCTTTATACTATGCCAACATCAGGTCAAACTTCCAATTCTACCAGGAAATGATACTTTGCCCAAGAAACCTTTAGATTCTTTTTTATAGTAAGTGCTCACAAGATTCTCTCCTAATCAAATTATTGACAATGGTTGAAGTTCTCCCAAATATCACAATCTAATAGACTGACTAGCATAAAACTCAAATAAAAGCACCTAAAAAAAAAAAAAAAGGAAAAGAAGAATCTCTAATAGAAAGCAGGAGCCTGTCTTTTGTAAGTCATGCTATAAGCCAGGCTAGCTGTTGTAACTAATATTTAGCATAGGAACCCAACACAAAATACAAATATTCAGTATATATACGGATGGTACAGCCATATTCCTAAATAAAATGAATAATCAGATTAGGACTTCATAATGGCATTGGTCTAGAATGTTGATAGGTATTTTTGGATTGGATTCTTTGCCCCAGTACAAGTTGTGGATTACAGAAAACAGGTTTCATATTCAGGACTGGAATAATTTCTCTATTGGCAATTCTTCTTACAGTAAACTCCATTTTCATTTACATTTCAATTATACCATTCTCTAGAAGTGTTCTGTCTTACCTTGTCACTCACCAAAATATGGAAGATTTCAGTTTGGTAACCCTTTCTGGTGGGATTCTGGTGCCTTATTGTCCCACCTCTGCTCTGTTGGTTGGGCACATCCTCTGAAGTGCAGCTCCAGGTTCACAAAATGGGCAAAAGATTCAAATAAACCATAAATTCCTTCTGTGAGAAACAGGATCAAGACAGCAGAGAAACACCACACTTTGGAGACATCACAATTTCGATGAATTATGTTTCCATTCTTCCCAAGTCGCAGTTGCTACTAGACTCTAATTTGCAGTTGCTCCAATTGCAGGTGCTCCAATCTGTGAAAAACAAAAACAACAACCAACCAAAAAAAAAAACCAAAAGCAAAAGAACAAACCAAACAACAACAACAACAACAAAAAATCCTCCCCCAAACCCCAACAAACAAACACTAAAAAACCTGAAGAAAAATATTTTACTTTCTAAATTTGTTCAGGCTAATGAATCTCAGACAAGGACTACTACTAAATCCTTATGGTGGTCATGGCTGGTTTTGAAGGAAAACTACAATGAGAAAAACTTGTTCCACTTTATAGGCCTGTTGATGACGCTGAAATTGTTAAAGACACTGATGAAAAATATCATTAGACTAAGAAGCAAGTAAAAGTTTAGGCTTTGCACTTACTTTCTGAAACCTTGATTATGATATCCAAAATTTAAGATAGTTACCCATTTTGAGAAGTCCTAAGATAGTCCTGTGAACCACAAGTCTGTATGCTGTCTTTTGAGACACTGAACTACACGTAAAGTTGTGTTGTCATTTCCTGCAACAGTAATGACATGCTGATTTCACAGTCATTGCAGCACTATGAAGAAACAAAAGTCACTGTGCATGTGGATGGTATAGCATTTTAATAAGGGCCCTATCTTCTTAGTTTTATCTCAGAATATACCACATAGTTGACAAACTTGAAAGCAGGAACTCAATGGAAATTTAAAACACTATTGTGTATGTGACTGAAAGCATGGCTTTGAAATGTGTAAGATTTCAGAAACACTTGGAGCTTGTTCAGTCTGAAGACTAATGATGTTATGTATTAAAATGCTACCAGTTAGTTATTTCGGCACTGATTCTATGAGCAGAAGTGTCTTACTCCACAATGTTTATCCTGTAATCCCATAATGTCAACCCAAGAATCAGAACTCCCAACAGCCATCTTGCCTCCAGCTATTTTACCTCCTCATCAGCTTTCAAGAGGCTGTAATATACTGCCAATACAAAAGACATGACTTATTGACAGGTAGAGGAAAAAAAAGGTTTAAAAATGCTGAAGCAAATATCAAGCAAGATAATAAAGGAGCAACTCCATGAAGCTTTATTAGTTTTCATATAAAATTACTTAGAGTCTTTAAAAATAAAGTAACTGGAAGCTATTAATGATTGTCTACACTTACATTTTCTTTGAAATGACAGATCAGAGCTTATATCAAATTTTTTATTGATATTGGTTATTACCACTGTAATCTATTAATTTAGTGCATATAGAAATATATCCTTCAAATGCCTTACCCCAGTTAAAAAACAAACAAACAAACAGTTTTCCAATGTAGTATGGAAATCTGAGTTTAAATTTAGTTGAATGGCCATCTACCTACTCTAATACTTTCCCCTCACAAAGCTGGAACCATTTCTAACTTTTGATTCACTTCTGTGAAACTGCACAGTAAAGATTAGCCGTGTAATGGGCATGGCATATCTTTTTTCTAGCAGGTGACCATGCCTTTTGCGAGCCAAGGTTTCAGCACTTTATTTCGAATTTGCTCAGGCTGCTTGGACCCTTCTCTCTCGCTCATGTGAGTAGAGGTGGCTGTGAGGCTCTGAAGGCTTTGACCACGAGGGGGCTGTGTGAACACAATATTTTGGCAACTTCTTGGCCCTTCCCTGGTTCAAAAGGGCAAATACGTTTTCATGTGCGATAAAATGTGACTTTGAAATAATTAACAAGGTTTTTCTTATGTCTCCCCTTTGTCAGAAAATGCACCAAGTCATGGCTTAATTAGTCGTGTGATTTTTTTTTTTTTTTTTTTTTTTTAGAACGGCCATAAAGTACTCAAAATCTTCATTGGTCATGTTGCTTCCATAAAAAACCAGCAAATTCTGACGAATGAGAAATCCTTTTGAATCGTTGTCTAGAGCCTCAAACATGCTCTCATGGATCAAAACTAATCCTGATGAAGTCTGGACACTGCAAATCCTGTTCATAAGCTGATGCATATTATGCCTAATGAAGGTACCTGACAAATACCCAGAAAACAGAATGAATTCTCAACAGAATCACCAAGATATATTAAATCGGTTTTTATGAAAAACTGGTTTGGATACTGATACAGATCATTTACGCTTCTCTCTTCTGACAGGCATAGGAAATGCACAAGTAACAAAGATGCCAAAATATGGTAACAAGCTCGGGAAGTTGGCAATTCACCGGGACATGCCGTTCATTACAGCAAGCTTACTGTGAGTTCAGTCCACAGCAGATGCAGGAAAAATCAGGAGTGCAGACGGCTACCTCCCATCTCCTCTCAATTTTTCTCAATTCCTGCTAGGTCATCTGAGTTTCCAGCTACACCAAAAGGGAGCAAAATGAGCTATCTGTGTTTCACATCGCCTGGAAAGTTCTCCTCGTGTTCACTTTTTAACGGTCCGGTCGCGTTTAAACCTCGTGTATAAGCCTCGTGTTTACACGGCGCCTGACGAGGGGAGCCGGGTTTGACCGCACCGGTGACCCTCAGCGCCTTCTCGGGCAGGACACGAGGGACAGCCGGGCCGGGCTGCCGGTCCCCGCAGGTGAAGCCCGACAGCCCCCGGCCACCTTCCCCCGGCCGAGCAGCCCGTGGGACGCGGGCGGGCCGTGCCACCCCCTCGGCGGGGCTCGCGTGGAGACCCGCGCTTCGAACCGGTAAGGGAAGGTTTCCGAGGGGACAGCGGGCACCGGCGGTCGGCGGCGCCGCGGTCCCGCTCCGTGCGGCGGCTCCGTGCGGAGAGGCGCGCGCCGGTCCGCCGGCGGCCGCGGGAGGGCGCGGAACGTCCCGCCCCGCCCCGCGCCCCGCGGGAGCGCGCCCGGCCGGCCGCCGTGTGCCTGCGCGCCCAGCCGGGGCCGCCGCGGCGGCTGCGCTTCCACGGCGCCGCCGGGGCAGGGTTTCGCTCGGTTTGGCTCCGTGTCACACACAGATGTGACTCTTGTCTGTTCCCTGCGAACGTACAACCGTGACGGCTCACCTCCTCCCGCCTCCCTTACCCCCCCTTCCACTGAGGGGAGAAAAAAAAATCCCACCCTTTTACAAAATATTTCCTCAGATCCCACACCGAGCAGCAGCCGCCGCCGCCGCCGCCGCAGCAGAGCCCTGGGAGCTGATGGAGCAATGGGTGGGAAGCGGGAAACCGGCACCATGAGCAAAAACTTTGCCTAACTTTTCCCTTCCTTACTAACTCTCTCCCTCTTCCCCTCCGGCTCCTTACCCCCTCCTCTGGACTACGCTCCATTTTCCGGCGTCTCTCTGCCCCCTCTCAGCCCTCCCTCCAGCTTTATTTCGCCTTGCCGCCTTCCTTCTCGCTCTCTCCGGCGGCGCCTGGAGCCGATAAGGAAGAGGAGAAGCAGCGGGAGGGACTGCAGGCGCTCGAGGAGCAGCGGGGCGGAGGACGGGAAGGCGAAAGGGGGCAGAGGAGGCAGAGGAGAGGCAGCCCCGCGCGGCGCCGCCGGCCGCCCTCGCCACAAAGTTGGCGGCGGCCGCTGGGTGTTTTTGACAGCTGGGCGCGGGCGGCCTCTGCCGCAGCCCCCGCCTGGCACTGAAAGTCTGCGGGGGAGGGAGGAGGCAGAGGGAAGGGGAAAGAGCAGTCGGGGGTGTGTGTGTGAAAAAGTAACCCCCTCTGCCTCCCTGCGTGCCGCCCTCGCTCGAGAGCGCGGGGTTAGAAGGAAGCAGTGCTGCCCTCTCGGACCCTCTCGCAGCCTCCCCCCGCCCCCCCCGCCTCCCCTTCCCCAGCCAAAGATCCCAACAACAACAAACCAACCTGTGGAGGCTCTGACCCGAACCTGGGTCCCTCCTCCCATCGTTTCCAGCTCTCCGCTGAAAGCTCTTTCTCTTTCTTTCTCCGTGCTGCTCGGGCTGAACTTTGGGGGCTGAAGTTTTGAAAGAGTCAGAGCGAGAGAGAGGGTGGGGGGGGGGAGAGAGGAACTGTCGCTGCTGTTGCAGCTGCTGCTTTTTTTTTTTTTTTTTTTTGGGTCACTGGTGCGGGGTTTTTTTGTTTGGTTTTTTTTTTGTTTGTTTGGGGTTTGTTTTTTTTTTTTGAAGGGGGAAAAGTATTTTTAAAAAAATCTCAATTTTTAGTTCAAATCACCCGGGGGGGGGGGCGAAGTAGAAAGGGAGGGGGGAAAGAGAGTGTAGCGCTGAGAGCCCAGAGGCAAAAGGAAGGGTGCAGGCACTGCCGCTGAGAGGAGATCGAGAGACAGGGGGTGCACTTGACAACCAGCATGCAGAGATGGTAAGAAGTTTCCAGCAGCCTTTCGTTTTCATTCTAGCCTTTACTTTGGTTTGATTTGATTAATAAATTGTGCAGCAACACAAGCAGCCCTGCTCGCTATCTGTCTGTTTCAGCCTTCAAAGAAACAAGCAGCCGGGCAAGGAGAAGGAGGCGGATAATAAATAAATAAATCAGCTCTGTGCTGCGTGGATTGGGGGAAAAAATGTCTTAAGAGGTTGTGCTAAACTTTAAGTGAGTTTGGGGGGTTGAAATGGGATGGCCACATGCTTTTTACCGCCTCCTTCCTTTCGCTAAAGATGAGAAGCTAGTGTAAAAAAAAAGTGTTTGCGGATGGAGGGAGGGAGAGTGAAGGTAGAGTGGGGTTGAATCGGACATACGGTGGTCTGATGTATTTTGGCCACCACCTTCTGCTCGGAAATGAGTACGGTTTGCACACAATGTAAAGGTAACCTTTGAGAGCGGGAAGGAGCTGTGTGTTTGCGTGTGAAACAACGCCTGCGGCAGGGAGACAGGAGTGTAAATCCACCTTCCCTCCGAAACTCTTTTCTTTTTGTTGTGCATGTGCTTGCAGTTTGCACCTCTCCAATCAGCGACTGCTAACAGAACTTGCAGAGTTATGCTGATGCCCTAAATGTAAAAGGGAAGGTGGAACCCCTCAAAAACCAACTTTGAACAAGTTTTTGCTGCTTATTTCATGTTCTGTGCAAATGCACACCTCATTTACAGTAGGGGTTTTGCAAAGCAGGATCTGGGCTTGGGTTTTTAATTTAAAAATGAAAAGTTGAAATGGCCAAGGACCTCATTTGACTGAAGTCCGTTTGGGTTGTGATGTGAAGATAGGTTAAACAGCTGCGAAAGACAAGCTCATTTAAGCCGTGACTACACTTAACGTGTAGAATGATAACTGTTTGCATTAACACGTGGATCGACCTCAGCTAGTGATGAACGGTGATCATCCCATATTCAATGAAGTAGTGTATTTCCAGTTGCTGTTTGACTACTGCTCTGCTTTCAGTCATCCTTTGTCACCTCACTCCAGGGATGTTACTGAGCTGTTTTGTGTGCCTTGAATATACACATACATATGTACACACACACACGCAAGTGTGCATATATATCCATATTTCTATATACTTATACACGTGTATGTTTATGCTTGCATACATGCATCTATGTATATACAGCAAACTATAGATTGAGTATGTCTGGGTGAAGGAAGGGAGTTTACGATGGAGGGTTTGTGTTTTTCCCTATTTCCCTAACATGACATGTCTTGTTTCAGTGATCAAAGCCACAATTGGAGTGTAGGAGATGCAACTGTCAAATGTAGACAACAAGGAAAAAAAAAACCGAAAAAAAAAAGGGAGGGGTAAAAAGCAGCATGTGCCCAGGACTGTGGTTACAGTAACACTGACAGAAATTAAAGTGGTTTTGAAAGCAGCATGCGATTTATGATGGTTCCCATTTACCCTAGAGTCAAGCTGTTGTAAAATTGATGCACAAAAGACATCATGTAGTAATCTGGTGTACCCAGGATTAAAGTGGCAACGAGTGTCTTTTGTGTGTGTGTGTGTGTGTCTGGTTGACGGTTAAAATGGTTTGAAGCTATTTTTTAAGTACGAAATAAAAGGATATTACTTACTTCTTTTCTTAACCTGTATGTTAGCTGTATATAGTAGTTTTTTATATATTTTTTAGTGGAAGTGGGCTTGTATTTCTCATTATGTTCCATTTCCCCCTCTGTATTACAACCCATCTCCATAGATGAATTATAAAATGGGTAGCATTTTTGTCATAGTTTCAGAGAACAAATGTTCACAGTTTAAGTACTGAGTTAATTTCAGACAGTAATATTTAATATGCCTGATCATCAGATCTGCACAAGAATATCAAGTTCCTGCGAAAGTATTTGGAACTTTCGTTGCCCTTAAAAATGGCAGTTTTTTTAATCTGAAATTTAATGGGGCATATGTGCTCTCTGATACACCGTAGTTTCATTTTAAACTGTCCAGTATTAATGAGCCAACTAGCTCTATGTATGTTCTGCCTTAAAATCCTAAAGCACGTGAATTTTAAAACTTACTAAATATTTCAAATGATTCGTCTTTACCTGATCCACGTGTAGAAAAGTCTAGCTGCAAATTGTAAATATTTGTTATGAGCAAATTTTGAAACTGCTTTTTTTGAGATTATGAAAGTGTTCCTTGAGCACACGTCTTGCACATGTAATAGAAAAACACTTCCTTGGTACATTGTTTTGTAAAAAATACAACAATGTGACATTTTAGGGGGGAAAAAAACTTTTGGGAGCAGATCTATACCTTAAATCGCATTACGTTTTTATTATTGAGGCATTTGAGAAAGACGGGTATGTGATTGCAGTAAACAAAGTAAAGAAACAGACAAAAGCAGAGACGGCTATTGCTGTATTAAAATGTAAATGCTACAGTTTGAATTTTCTAGTGAGTTTTTGAGTTCAGTGCTTTACATAACATTTTGTCCTAATCTTGCTTGCTGTCAGAGATGTTTCATGGTTGTGCAATTGCTGCAGTCAAGAATGCCAATTTGCATTCCAGGAGTGTCATTTGATTACTTTTATCTACACAGCTCGAAGACCAGCCCAGACCTCTCATTTCATCTTGCCATGTCACGAGTCAGTGCTGTGTCCTCTTTTCAAAAATCTGCCTGATTTAGACAAGAAAGAAAAGTACTTTCATGTTGCAGCCGCAGTCCCCTGCTAACTTGTCAGCAGCAGGATATGATTCACTTGGGCCCAGAAGAATGGTACAGAGATGAGGGTTAGGCAGTTCAATAAGCCTATGGACAGGTAGTGTGTGACATCCCAAGAGAGCTTAAGTTAATGAAGAACAGGTCTGCTTAGTTCTTCATACTATGACCTGGTGCTGTCCCCACAGTTTTCTCATTTGATCTTTCCCAGCAAATTGATCTTTTCTAGTACTTTTTTGCCTTCCAAGTTAGTCCTTGTGGGACTGAAATTAGCAGAGCAACTTAAGTTGGATAATACAGCTGTTCAGAAAAGAAGAAATTGGACACTAGCTCATAGAGGGGGGAGGGGAAAGAAAGCTATTCTTTCTGTTGTTACTGAGAATTCCTTTTATTTTTATTATTACAGTTTTATTTGCAAAAACTTCAAAATAATCGTATTAGTTTGGAACTTTGCTTTCTTATTTAATAAAGTTTGTACCGATGGTCCATTGCACGCTGCATTAAATGTGTTTTATTTAAATAAAACAACCATGGTTGCAGTATAGACTGCAGGTTTGCTTTGGTGTTTGTCAGTTGAACTTGCTTGTTAGAAATGATTTGCTAGTCTGTAATGAGGCTTTTACAGTTGTTGTAAGACATTTTAAATATCAATTGCACATGCCAACTACATTATTTATAGCCTGCTAAATAACTGTAATTCCATAGTATCCAATACTGAAATGCAGTGGAGATTAAACAATAAAAGCCATTACAAATGGTATGTGTAAATATTATGGTAGGTGAAAATAAAGTCAGCAAATTACCACTGGCATTACTGGTTTTCTGGAAAACCAGCATATACCAACAAATTGATTTTAACTAACATTTTTTAATTAAAATCTGGGTTTTACGTGGAGCTGTAGTATTATCTGTCAGGTTTTTGTGCATTGTATTGCACTTGGAAAGTGGCATGGAGGGGGCTGTGTGTGTGTTTGTGTGTGTTTAAATACATACATGCCTGGGTTGTCAAACAATGTAAGATTTCAAACCAGAATTTGGTAAATAAAGTGTAAGTTGGAAATGATTAAGAGGGTCTTTAGTGTGCTAAACAATAGTAAGGAGTATTTAACTTTCTGTATTTCATAGCAGATGTTCTCACATACAATCCACCTCCTTTCAAGTTGTAGAATTGAAAACATTGCTGAATGGAAACAAGCACACTTATTATGTAAGGGAAATACTGCTCTCACTCTCTCTTAGTATTGGTTTTGAAAATGGAAAGGAACTGTAAAGGATCATTGGTCAGTTAAGCTCCTCTGCAGAGCTAGAGGGAGCTTCTGAATTTTATTAGATATGCCATAGTTAAGAAGAAGGGGAAAAATATTCTGGAAAAGGGAGGGCTCATTACTAATTTTTTTCAGAGCCTAGGATCTAGAAATTAGACTTTGAGGTGGCTTTATTCTATGTTATGTATCCATGTATGTCAGTAGGATATGTGGCTGACTACAGATCTTGTGAATTTCAAACAAAGCAGATATGACCAACAGCAAAGCAATTACATTAAAACAAGTCCAAGTAAAACATTGGATTTTGTACAAAAACCAAATTTATTTTTCTTTCGTCTCAAAGATGGGCGTTTCTGGCAGTGTCCCTTTCCCTTTTGCACTTTGGACACTGTCAGTAGAATGTGAAGTCTTTTCATCGCTGAATATTGTTTAATGAGAGTCCTGACTTTCAGTCTGCAGGTTTGCACAGAGCTTTTGATTTAATGATTTAATTTGATTTAATGTCTACTATTAGTATGTGTTAGGAAAAAATGTGCATGTCTGGAAATACAAAAGGTTCCTCATAAAATACAAAACAAATAGAGTGTATCTGTCATTTTGGAAATGTGTATCACTTCCTAATCTAGCCAGGAATTTGTACTTAATTTAGAAGAATAGCATTTAACATGGCTTAATAAAAAGCATCTGTCTAAACCTTGTATTCTGTGTCAGTTTCATCCCACCTAAATTCTGACATTTTTTTTCTGAAAATACATTGATCGTAATTGCTGCTTAATATTTATGTGGCAGCTTTTATAAGTGTTACTTTGGACAAACTTATTTACCATTTCAGTAAATTATATAATCCAGTGAGATAAAGTACCAGATTTGTCTCCTTTATCTCTCACACAGTAGCTCTCATTATGTGCTGTGCTAGTAAAACCCTTTATTTGTTGATTATTAGAATCTTAGTACACTCAGGAGTTCTGCTGTAATTTAATGTGGTTGTTCAAAGAGGTTCTCTAATTTAGAATCTTCCCATAGTACTCTCACCACGTATTATAAATATGTATATTTTATACTCCAGATAGATATGTAAATACTTTTTTTCTTACTCCAGGTAAATCAAGGATTTTGAGACTGAGTTATTTTCATCTCTGGTGTCTATTTCAGTACTTTTAAAATATTTTAGGTAAAAAGAACTCACACAAATTCAGGAAACAATCAGATTTGCTTCTGATTTGTTACTTCAGAGAGTTCTTTCTGTTCCTTTATTTTTTCTTAATGTCCTACTATATACTTATATCACATTTTTGTAGAAAACTTTAAAAAGCTAGAGAAGCTTTAAAAACCACGCTGGGCATTGCAAGTTTTTTTTTCATTATGAAAACCAGAATGTTCATAATGCTGATTTGTAAGTCACAAGCCAAGTGAAATCAAAATGCCATAAGCTAACCACTAAAAAGTTTTCAAGTCACCATGGTCTGGTGCACTGTCTGGAAGTTCAGCTATGTTTTTGCAGAGTATTGCAATTGGTTAGGTCTACTGTTCTGCTGCGTATAAAACTGTAGAAGCTAGGCCTGTTAGAAAACCTTCAGCTATGGGAAGTTTTAGAGGGGTATGCAAGGCATATTGTTAACTGTTATCAGCTGTAAATGAGGCTGGGTGTATGTACAACGCCCGTCATGCTGTCAGCTGGAATCACACTGAATTAGTGTTGCAACTTCATTATATTTGTCAAAGATGTATTATTTTGAAACTTTTGATTTTGCTCTTAGTCAATGCTCTTTACTGTTGAATACAAAGATGTAACAGCAAACAAAAAACATTTTTCCCTTTTTGTGACCTGACATTTGCCAAAGTGCCCCATGCTGAAATTTCTTTTCAGTATCTTTTTTTTCTTCCAAAGCCAGACATGTACCCAGACACAAAAGACTCTGTGTATAGCAAGCTGTTTTAAATATTGTGACTCGACGATGTGCTGTCCTTTCTCGGCTTGAGCCAAGGATCTCTGCTCAGTGTCTGTGGATTACCAAGTCCCTTCTTTATTGTACCTCTTGTCAGCTATTCCTATTCATTTAACCTTTCATTAGTGTCTGTGCAGCTTCACTGTCTGGAAAGGCAAGGAGAAACCTAAAGGCCTACTGTCACAGTTATTAGATTTCTCAGTTACATCCCAGCAACCATAAAGGACTAAGAGTCAACACTATTGTCATGCATGCTGCTATCCTGGGGTGCAACTCTTCTGTGCATGTCAAGGACATGTGCCACATGTTGATAATGCATCCCAGAGATAAATGCACAACATGGGGGATAAACCAAGGCTGGCACTAATGAGCTTTGTAGGAGTTATTGCAAAGACAAACAGTTGTGAAGGAATTTCTCTTAAAACAGAGAAGAGATGGACTTGCACTGAGTGTTGCCAATGCTTGCTTGCGAGGTACTTGTCAATCATATTAGTTTCATTTAAGTGCTGTTTACAAGAAAGAAATGTTTTCTATGACTTAGAAATGTATTGCTTTTCACTTTTTAAGCTGTCAGGCTAAAGTGTACTTGAAATTGTCCTCATTAATGACTGCTTTTATGACTGCTGTTTCTATTTACTTGTTTTTGGATCAAAACCTGCAAATCTTTCGAATTACTTGAAAAAAAATTGCAAATATGAATTGCGATACATTTTGAAATGTTCCTCTCAGTAAAGCTCGAAAGCTCACTCTTGATGTTGTAAAACTATTGTTATGGTCTTTTCTGAGGCATAAATTTGGCTGATAATATCTAGGTGCATCTCAGCAGTTTATTCTACATTTGCTACCCAAAGAACTAACTAACAAAATTACTAGTTGTGACATAAATTCCTTATTCTACTGAGGCATATCCTCCATTCAATCCAGGGTGACATTCACATATATTTTGCTTCTGAAGTTTCTTGAAGCCCATACTGCTTATCCTGTTAACCAAATCTAACTGAACTCTGAGCTCTTAGTTTATGTAATAGCAAAAAATACATTTTTATTCCTGACATCCATACAGTTGACCTTTTAGAATGCATTTTAGTTACAGTTTTGTTAGTAGCATTATAACAATATGATGTATAACTTCATATGACTTTCATAAGGAGATTTCAGCCAAAACAAAGCTAGACCTATAGATTTATAGTTAAATTACCATTTTAATAATTCTCCTTAGTTCTGTGTAAAATATTAGGGTCTCATATTGCTCCTATTCACAGCAAGGTTGAAAATGGGAGTAAAGCCATTGAAATCAATGGAGTTAAAGTTTTATGAAACTATTGAATAAAGTCTAGTCACCTCCTTTGCACTTTTCATAACATGCTAAGAAGATTTTTGAAGATTATAAATCTAGTGGGCTACAGGAAAATTCTTACAACTTCCTTATTTCAGATTAACATTTTAGATTAACATCATCTGAAAGTATGAGTGGTCATAATTTCATAGGAATTCTGTGCTTTTTAGTTTTTTATATTTTTGGTATTAAAGAAGTGAAGCCTGGCTGCACCTTTTGCTTTAATTCAGAACATAGAATCCAAAGTGGCCAGCAAGCAGTGTAATAGTTACTTGTATGAACAAGTGCATCTAAAGAAAAACGTGTTTAAGAGAAAATGCAGCAAAAGTAGTCTTTGTGGTTTTCTTGTGCAAATGCTGGAAACATTTGTAATGCTGATACTTAATTCCACTTTGCTGAAATTAACAGAGAATCTGTTGTATTTTGTGATTTGAATTAGACAAATATTTAAATGGAACATAATCTTCAGACATGAGCTGGAACCAATATAGAATTGCCCTTACTTTAAAACATCCTTTCATTACTAGACTGATATTAGCTTTGATGAGTCTAAAACTTACTACATGGTTTCCAAATCAAAGATGAAAGGGCCAGTTAGGAATCAAATAAATTTTCCTGTTGAAATGTAGCATTTGACATTTAGAAAGATGTGCTCAGCATGGTGAACCACTTCTCTTTACTGTAACTAGCCTGGTGATTTTTTGCAATAAAACTACTTTGAAATTGAATTGAGGTATAATAAATTTAAGGTAAATTAATTTGGACCCTCTGATTAGTGCCATTTTTGAACTAAGGGGAATATTTTTCTGAAAGTACTTTTTCACCCTTTATTGTTAAGATGTCAAATTTCATTGCTAAGTAATTACTTTTGTAGTTGTTTTGATAGACTCTTACTGGTTTAACTCCATTGACTTTGTTGTGGCAGTGTGCCAATTTTATTAAAGAATTGTTTTGTTATTCGTCTCACAGTGGAGTTGCAGGTATATTCCTAATACTAATCAAATGGGCATATACCCCATCTGTATGTTTGAAAAGTTGTTATTATTATGGTCAGTAATTTATAGTCTACAATACAGTTGAGCAATGCTTTTATATCGTTCTGATGCCAATTATATGCTTCTAAAAGTCTACTGATAATACTTAACTCTTCAGATTGAGATTCTGAACAGAATCCTAGAATACATTTTGGAAAATGTTCTGCTGTTCTGCTAGAGATGCTAAGAATTATAAAAAAATAGCACTTACTAAATAAGTAAAAGTGAAAACTTTCAAATTTTTTGCTAGGCCGTGACTGTATTTCAGTTAGCAGCAGCATTTTGAGCCAGCTTTTGAAGATACCTTGTTTCTGATATCCCATAAAATATGCCTGATCAAAATAAATGGCACTACAAGCTCATTGGCTAAGTGATTATAGAAGCAACATGAAGAGGCTGAGTAATTTATGTTTTTCAGTACACAAACTGGCGTTAAGGCTTTCCTCTCACTTTGGTGCAAATACTAAAAACCAGTGTGTAAAATAGCATACGTTATGTAACTAAAAGCTTCTAAGTGAATTTAAGTCAAAGCTGATGTAATTCACATGGTAAGACAGCAAGAAAGTTAAGTAGGAACAGGAAGTAATAGCAGATAAGTGATGTGTGATTTAAAGGTTTCTATGCCTTTACTCAAACGGTGCTTATTTTTTAACATCTGCCTTTGGAATGGGAGTTACAATCTTCTCTATTTCCTCTTATGTACATGTAACTTGTACTAGTTTGCCTATCAGTGGTGAATCTCATCATCTGGTATATTTAAAGGATTTGTGATATTAAATGATTCTTTATAAGTAAGAATTTCTTCAATTCTTGAGCAGACATTTTTGCAATGGTGGTGTCAGTATGACAGCATCAGGGATGGGAGTGAACTACTGGGTTCTTTGTGGTTTGGCTTGGGGGTCAGAAAATGGGAAGAAACTGTTTACCATCTCTGTGGATTGATGGAGGGCCTTTGTGAATGCTCTAGTAGTAGTCTTTTAAAAATAAGAGGTGAAAAAGGCTCTGTGATGCTGGTGATAGCAGGGAAGGAGGTGGGTGAGACTGACAGTATAATGCTGGAAGAACCTGAAAAGGCTTCTATCTCTTGTTACCCTAGCAGCAGGACCAGAGGCTTGCCTCTGTCCAACTCTGCACAACTTTCCTGTTGCCTCATGTTATTTGTATGTGGAACTTCATGGTCTTTTTCCTGCTAAATGATTCACAGGTGTGGGAAATACGGTGGGATGAGTTTTGTATAATTTTTGAGTTCCATGCAGTATTTGGAAGCCTCTGGGCTCTGCAGAGAATTTGTGAGTCTGTTAGATAAACCTGTGGAACATACAGGCAGTTACTCTCTTCCCATTGTGAAACATGGAGGGTTAAAAAAAAATCCCTCTTCTCAGGTAGCAGTTGCTAGACTCACGGAGAAACTAATTACAGTAGACCAAATGAGAGAAACTTGCTAAGTGGGGAAGTCAAGAGAACTACTCTTGTCCTCACCTTTACAGAGGATAGGATGTGAGGGATACAACTATTCAACTTCAGACTTCAGTTATAAATGCTATCCATTTTTAGGACTGTTTTTGCTCTTGTTGTGATAGGTTTATAACAAAGAAAGACAAATTTAGCTCATAACTAAATCAAATCATAAAATCATAGAATGGTTTTCTTCAGGGTTGGAAGGGACCCTGAAGATTGTCTAGTTCCAACCCCTCCCACCATGGGCAGGGACACTTTTCACTATCCCAGGTTGCTCAAAACCCCATCCAACCTGGTCTTGAACTCTTCAGGGGCAGGACATCCACAAATTGTGTGGAAAACCTGTTCCAGTGCCTCTCCACCCTCACAGTAAAGAATTTCTCCCTCATACCTACTCTAAACCTACCCCCTTTCAGTGTGAAGCCATTCCCCTTACATTTCCATGTGAAAAGTCTCTGTCTTTCTTGTAGGCTCCCTTCAGATACTGGAAGGCCACAATTAGGTCACCCCAAAGCTTTCTCTTCCCCAGGCTGAACTATCCTAATTCTATTAGTCTTTGCTCATAGCTGGCCTGCTCCATCCCTGTGATAACTTGGTGGCCTCCTCTGGACTTGCTCCAACAGGTCCATGTCCTTCCTGTGCTGGGACCCCAGAGCTGATGCAGTATTCCAGGTGGGGTCTCACCAGAGAGGAGCAGGGGGCAGAATCTCCTCCCTCGCACTGCTGCCCACACTACTGGATGCAGCCCAGGATACAGTTGCTTTTTTGGAATGCAAGCACACATTGCCAGCTCATGTCTGTTTTTTCATCCATGTTTAGTCCCCCAAGTCACTCTCCTCAGGGCTCTTTCCTTAATTCCCTAGCATGTGTTGATTCTGCGGGTTGCCCCAGCCCAGGTGCAGCACTGTGCACATGGCCTTATTGAACCTTTTGAGATTCCCGTGGGCCCACTGGAGCTTGTCCAGGACCCTCTGGATGGCATCTTGGCCTGCAGGTGTGTCAGTCTCACCACTCAGCTTGGTGCCATCTTCAAACTTGCTGATGTGCACTCGATTCCCCTGTCTGTGCCATTGATGAAGACATTAACACTGATGCCAATACTGTCTCTTGAGGGACACTACTTGTCACCAGTGTCTCTTGGGATACTGAGCCAGTGACCCCTACCATCTGAATGCAACCATCCACCTTACCCACCTTATCCACCATATCTACCAAACAGACCATCCACCAAATTAATGTCTCTTCAATTTAGAGAAAAGAATATTGTGGGAAATAGTGTCAAAGGCCTTATGTGAAGTCCAGATAAATAACATCCATAGCCCTTGCCTCATCCACTCGTGTAGAGCCTCCGTCATAGAAGGCCACTGGGTTGGTCAGGCAAGATTTTCCTTTGGCGGAGCAGTGCAGGTTGTCTTGAATCACCTCCCTGATCTCCATGTGCCTTAGCAGAGCTTCTAGAAGGATCTGTTCCATGATCTTCCTAGGCACAGAGGAGAGATGACAGGTCAGTCATTGCCAGGGTCCTTCTTCCTACCCTTTTAAGAATGGGTAAAATGTTTTCCCCTTTCCAGTCACTTGATACTTCATCTGACTGCCATGACCTTTCAAATATCACGAAAAATAGCCTAGCAACTACATCAGCCAATTTCCTCGTGAGTATGAGAGTCATCTCATCAGGTTCCATATAATTGTGCATGGTTAGGTTCCTCAGATGGTCACAAATCTGATCTTCTCTTACAATGGGAAGCTCTTTACTCCCCCAGTCCCTGTTTGTGAGATCCATCCACTTGAGAGGTGCCAGAAGAGAGGCTGCCAGTGAAGACTGAGGCAGAAAAGATGTTGACTACCTCAGCCTTCTCCTCGTCATCCTCTGATACCAGGTTTCCAGCTTGTTTGTCAGAGGGGTACACCTTCTCTGACCTTCCCTTTCTGGTTAACATACCTGTAGAAACCCTTGTGATTCTTTGTGTGCTTTGCCAAGGTGATCTCCTCCTTCGCCTTGGTCTTCCTCACCCCATCTCTACGTAACCAGGCAGCACCACAGTGCTCTTCCCAGGAAGATGACCTGTCCCTGCTTCACTGCCTCTGCATTTCCTTCTTGCTCTTTAGTTGGACCATCAGTTCCCTGTTCCACCATACCATCTCTTGCCTTCTTTGCCTGAATTCTTTTTTTCTGGGGATCGCTAGGTCTTATGTTCCGTGGAAGACTTCATTAAAGATCTGCCACCTCTGTTCTGCTTCCTTGTCCCTGAGGGAAGTTTCTCAGAGGGTCCAGTCACAGAATTCATCCCACCAAATTTCAGTAATGGCATCTCGGTCATACCTCTCTAGCAGCACAGTGGCTTCCAGCTCCTTCTGTTTGCTGCCCATGCTGAATGCATTGGTGCAGTGGCACTTGAGCTGGGTTTTTGGCCAAGTCATGTTCTTAGAGAAGCAGCCCTAAATTTTTTTGAGATATTTCCCTGGTGTCTCCCTGTTGGCTGTTACCGCCTCAGAAGTGCCTGTCTCCTCTCCGTTAGACTCCAAGTGTGTTCCAGTGTGGCTAGCACGTCTCTGACTCATTGACAGAGGGCCCTTACTAGCACTAAATACATATGTGTTGCAAGAATTATTTTGATTTGATGTTTAAATTTAATGCAAATTTATTTCAAAAAGCAATTCAATGCTTTGTGAAAAACTTATCAGGGGCTGATGTAAAAACATGAGCTGCAGATGGAGTGGAAGGAAAAACTTTCAGAAATTCTGCTGCAACATTCCTCTTTGTGTGTGTATCTATACAACTAGTATGGTAAATGCATACACAGTATTTCCTTAAAAACTCATTAACATATAAATGTACACAAACATACATATTTATACTCATATACATTGTATACACACAGTTCACTTACGCATACATATATGTATTCAGATATTCCCTGTGGACTCAGCCCTGGGGAGGCACGTCTGGAGTTCTGCATCCAGTTTTGGGATCCTCAGTGCAGGAGAGACACAGAGCTGCTGAAGCAGTTCCAGCAGAGGGTGACAAAGATGATTAAGGGTCTGGAGTATCTTTTTATCAGGAGAGGCTGAGGGAGCTAGGCCTGTTCAGCCTTAAGAAGAGACAACTGAGCGGGCATCTCATTGATGCATAAAATTATCTGAAGGGAGGGTGTCAAAAGGATAGATTCAGGCTCTGCTTGATGCTGCCAAGGAATAGCGTAAGAGGTAATGAGCAGAAACTGATGCACAGGAAGTTCCACCTGAGCATGAGGAAATAATTCTTTACTGTGCAGCTGACCAAGCACTGGCACAAAGTTATGGAGTCTCTCTGTTGGAGGTATTCCAGAACCATATCACAATCCTGAGCCATGTGCTCTGAGATGACCGTGCTTGAGCAGGCAGGTTAGACTAGATGTTTGGTAGTCTCTTCCAATCTTACCCATTTTGTGATTCTGATTCACTGATAGACATACGTATTACTATATATATGTATGCATAATGGTTTTTATGGCCTGGAAGTTTTGTTACCAGGAAAGCTTTTTGCATAGTTCTGGTTCTCAAACAAAAGCAAGATGTAGGTCAATTCTAAAAGACGTCTGTGAAAATTACTGCACTGTTGAAACCAAATACTGTACCTCCCTTTAATCTTAGGAGTACATTTTAGCAAATACTGGTTTCTGTTTGGAGTTTTGCATTTCTTATTTTCTTTTCATTGTTCTCCAGCTTTCTTATCTGCTCTGCGTATTATAGGCCCTCTTTCTCAACATTCTCATATGATGCACTGAGTTTCCTTTGAGATACTAAGTTATCTTATTCTGTGATTTGTGTATGTTTCCATGAACATTACTTAAACCAAAGCCAGTATTGTGAACCTGTGTCTTATAGCTATATTATAGTAATGATAATGGACGTGCTAACAGCCAAGCCTCTGGTATCTCTAATTCTGTGAAAGGCCAGCTCTTGTGAATATTTTGTCTTGAAAGCAGTGTTGAATGGGATTTGTAGAAGAATCCTTGTAAGATTTTTGCCTAATTTAAGGATCTCCTCTCCTTTAAGAAATCTGGTGACTTCCAGTTATGATGGCAATATTTCATAAAAAGCACAACATTATGCCTTTTGTAATACATTATAAAAGAAGAGTAACCAAAAATGGTCTGGCATTTCATTGGCATGCAAAAGGGTACCTTCAATCTGTTTATCTCGTGTTCTATTGCTGTTATAAATGTACATTGAAGAATACTGTGATTATATTGTCATGTGAATGTTTTCATATGGTGCATGTTTGGTTAGTTTTTGTTATATTATAGAAGGTATCTCTGTATTTTCTATGAAAAAGCTTCAGCACTGTGAAGATTTTAGGAACTTGCTGTTCCCAGTAAGATAGTCTTGGGAAAAGAAGTATTTATAACTGAGGCTACACATAAAATAATGGGAAATATCAGGTGTTGACAAAATGCAATGCCACAGTGGGAAAAAGCATAGAAGTTCATAAGTTATGTGAAGGGTAATGGAAACTGAGCTGAAATTAAGCCATGGTATTTTAACAGATAACTTCTTTTACTACCTTTCATGTAATTGAAGTATTGCCAGTCACTGTGATAGGTATGCAGAATTGTTGAGTCCAGTGCAAATGGACACAGGTGTTGTTTAAGTTGATTTCAGGCAAGGTAGATGTTGGAGCCTTTGAGGTATTAGATAATTTCAGTGGAAGTACTGGGTGTTTTGTTGGATGGTTTGTGCAATACTCATTGTTGACCTTTGGTACTTAAAAGTTTGTGTTATTTGTTATTGGAATTTCATCCCAAGATGTCAAGAAAATATGTTACAAACTTGAATTATAGACCTAAGCCAGGTATCATTCTAGGACCTTACTCATAAAGAATCATGGCATATATGTGACAGTTCAGGAGTGAACAAACTTTGTCTGCAGTTTATTTAATAGAGTGAGCTGATGGAACAGATTCCCCCTCAACAAGGCAGTCAGAATCAGATCTCACACTGACTTGAAAAAGACTTTTGCCTTTCTAAGCTCCTGGATTTTATGAATATTGAAGACTGTTACTGCAAGGTAACCTTCAGTAGGAAGTGAAAGCCTGTCAGCTGATTTGTACTGTCCTGATCATATGTAGTTTCCTTCACTTTCAGTGTTGGTAAATCTACCTGATGTGTTGCAAGATAACTCATACATGTGAGTGTGTATCCTGGTCACTGGCTGGTTTCATCTTTGTGTGATTGATTTCTAATAGTTCATGGGTGTTTTGCCTTTGGCTCTCCTGAGTTTAGTGTCCAGTCATAATTATCAGAGCTGGAAAACACTAGGGCCATGGTATTAGTGCATTGTTCAGAAGGGATCATGGTAGCTTCAATCATGGTATGTTTTCAAGAGACTTTTTAATGTCATGCTAAAGACAGGCTGGCATTCCATGAATAGTATCTGAGTCACCATGATAATTATCCAAAACCTCGTAGAACTGTGGAAAAAAAAAATTGTTTGGAACAGAAGTCCAGTCATCCTTCTAATGTAGTAACTTGTAAGAACTGAAATAGGGGAGCAATTTTACTGTAAATGATAGTTGCAGAATTAAAAACCCCTAACTAAATACACATAATTAAAGGTATGGTCTGCATAATATTATTATCTGTAGCATGTATTCATATGTTGATTGTGAAGAAAGAAAATGTGTGTAATCATGTAATTCTGTAGTATACTGTAATGTTCAAAAACCGAAAGTCTCAAATAGAGCAAATCAGTGGATAAACTTCACAGTCACAGAATACTAGGTTGGAAGGAACCTTATGGATCATCTGGTCCAACCTTTCTTAGCAAAAACTTGGTCTGGTTGATCAGTGCAATGCTCTATGCTATTATGTGTTTTTCTGTGGTGCACTGTAACTCTGGAGAGTTACTGATTCCAGTTACTACTGAAATGTTGTATCTTTATGCTTATTCACACTCACATTATGCTATTACTTCCTTGTAGCACTGGAAATGCACCAGTACCTTTTGCATGCAAGACCAATGCTCACAGACTATGCAAGATGAAGTCTTCCCTTCTCTTGAGATGAAGCTAGTTTTTGAGAAACGTTGTTTTGTTCATAAGATTTCGAAGTAAAGATCTAGTTGCTGATGCAGGCACAATTTACAGAAGACTACCACAGGTTGATACTTTTGGCTGTGCCCACATGTTGCCAACTTTGTTTCTTCCTTCCCCAAGACTTGGTTATTTTTCTTCTTGTTATATTCATGAACTGAACTAGTGCTGAATGCATCCCACCCAGCTACTATGCAGGTTGTTAAGTAGACTGTTTCTGGGATGATGTTAAAAGTACTAGTTTTGGCTGAGGAAGACTTAGATGGTTTAATCCTAAGTGCCATGTTGAGTCCTATTACATAACTGTAATCAACAAACAAACATGACACTCTTTCAGCTTCCGAAGGAATAGGCATCTGATACTGTGTGCTCTTCATATCTTTGAAAAATTTATTTCTTTCCTCATATGAACATAGTGTGTGACATCACAGGCACACTGTTTCCAAGTATTCAGCAAGGGCTGTATTTTTTGTTAGGTATCTGAAGCTGGGAAAAGAGAGTTATTGTCAGATTTTGTTTAGATAGGACATGGTGTATGCTGACAAAAGAAATATTTCTGCCAACAGTGCTGTATCAGCTCTCTAAGTAATGTTAATCTAAGAGGATGAAGGTAGCATTAGTACCTTCATTTCGGAAAGGCAATGTATTTTTTTGCTCAAAGTTTGTGTAAGGGTGGGAAATAAAAGATGTTAATGCTGTGTTTATAAAGATAGTTACCAAAATTGAAGTATCTGGTTTATTTGTGTATCAAGAATATGTAAACTGTTTTCTAAACACAAGAAAACCCTAAAAAATTACTACTGTGTCTTATGCAAATATTAGCTTAATGACTTTCAGCCTGGAAAAGCTGGTCAATTACAATTGTTTTAGCTTAAGGTGAACTTTCCAAGGTATCTGCATCGCAAATTTATGGACTTTGAATTTCAGTTGCTGAGACAGGTTTAGTGTTTTCTGTTACAAAAAACTGCAATCATGGGCATCCTATTAAAAAAATGACCTTTAAAATACTTGTTTGTAGGGAACATGGCAGAGCAAGAAGACCCTTTCAAACATCGGAGAAAGCTTATTTAAACTAGCTGAAGTCTAATTCTTTCTGTAGAATCAAACAAGACATCCATAAGGTTAATCCATATGGACATTGCCATTATATCTCATTTGGTGTCTGTTGGTTGTTTAAATGAAAACACTTAGAAACTAGATACGTAATTGAACTGCTCAGAACTCAGAACTCACTTATTCTGAAGTTAGTCCTAAAGGCCCTTCAAGAGACCGTTGTTTGAAAGCATATTGATGATACATCTTTGACAGTTATGTTCTTTTTTCTTTTCTTCTTTTTTTTTTCTTTTCTAATGCCAAGATAAGTACTACTTGTATAATCCTTGCCTAATTTATTTTAGAATTGATAGAATTTGGTGTTTCATCCCAGATTTAAGATCTCATGCCCACAGTCATTAAAGATATCTTCTTTGATTTATATAAATGTTTTGTCATAATGTAGTCTTTAGGGAAGAATTACACCCTTTCACTGAAAGAAAAGAAACCATTCAAAGGATTGAGTTTCTTTTTCTTAATTTGTAATATAGCCCATTTTGATGCTTCAGGGCAATATTTTTTTTCTCTCCAGCTTATGAAGGGTGTTTCAGCTATATATACTCATACCTTTAAAAATAATTTGGTGTGAGAACTTTTTAAGTTACAGGGTGGTTTATTTTTTTTTTCTATAATACAGTATACCTGCCTTTGAGCTTTCAATTTAAGTCTTCTGTCATATACTGCCAAAAACTTTGTTCAGAGCGCTGTCTGTGTTGAAACATGTATGCCTGTCCCAGTGTCATAACTAATTATATACCTTGTATGCTTACTTCTAGTAATTGGAAAGTAGACCTACCGCAGGATAAGTTTTAGTATTAGATTGTATCTTGGGGACATGTTACAGAAATCAAGTTTCCACCAAGCAGCAACTTGAATTTGTAAACAGATATTACTATTTTAAGTGCATCATCTCATGGTTGTTTCTTGACATCTGTGTGTGTTTGTTTTAAACCTGGGGAGAGGGTGTTTTTGAACTGTACCTCTGCATGACTAGTAATTATAACCTACTTCTTTTTAATCACACTATTCTGAAGTGTCTGTTATCTCCACTTCAGATGAAGGCCTATTGTTGCCATGCTGTCTTTCTGCAGATTTTGTTTGGTGGTTCTGAACTTCCAAAAAATGTGTCTGTACATAGTGCTTGGCTAAGTTCTGCTGGCGTGCAATGCTGTTTTCAGTTCCTTACTTTAACAAAAGGAAAAAAGAAAAAGAGCATTTCTATCAGTAAGGAAGCATGGAAGTTAGAGGGAAAAGCAATATGTCTTTCATCTTTTCCTTTCCAGCATCCTTTGCTTGTGTTTTGTGTGTATGTATACATATATGCATCTTTGTGTATCTATAAATTTTCCTAGGTATATGCAGAAGGAAAAAAGGGGTCTCGCAGTTATGTGTAAAGTTTTTCTTTGCGTGCTTAGAGCTAGGCTAGCAAACAATGATTTATACACACCAGCATGTATAAAGTATGTGCTCCTTGTCCATGCCTGCTGAATAAAGACTTTGCCAGTCTTAAGTCTCAGAGCTTCACGTCTAGTTGCAATTAAAGTCTTAGGAATGAGCATTTAATGCTAACAATAGATTACAGTATTGTCGGGCTGTGTTCTTATTTTGGTATTTGTTGAATTAGGAGACCCATTTTTATGAGAGTTGCATGGCTACTTGCTGTTGTGCATTAAAAACTGTTACTTTCATAGACTATGTATCATTGTTTTGCTAAAACTAAAACACTAGTGCTTGGATTTTTCTGAAATACTTTTTTTTTTTTTTTTTCATAATACAAAAAAATAATGGGTGTATTTATTGCTTTGCAGGGAAACTTTTATTTTTAAAATTTTGTTTGATAAGGAAATAATTGGTTACCTCTCATTATGCGAAATTGAAGTTATTTTTTTCTTTACCAGTTAAAGGTTTCTTAGTAACTTACTGGTTATGTAACCTTTTGTGTTGTCTATGAGTTCTGTGGCATGAGAGCAGCATGATTTTGTCAAATAAGGTTGTTACTTTGTGGCATCTTCAAAATTAATTTGAATTAAATCACTTCCTTTGAAAGTTCTGACAACAAAATGTTTGGTGTTTTTAAACAGTTCCATTGTCTTGTCAGACAGTTTTATCTTCCACTTTCCTCTCCACAGCTGGCATTTTTTAGAAGGGCTCAGGGAAGGAGAAGACTGGGTCAGTCTGACCAGGGAAAGTATAATGCTGTCCTGCATTCCAGTTTTATATGTGTCACAACTGAGTTAATATTGCTTGCTAAGAAAGATTAGTGTACTGCAAGTAAGATCTTTCAGTGATTTTTAAACTTCAGTTTTCTTTTTCGAATATACGCAAAAATATAGTATCATAATTTCTGCAGAAAAGAAAAAAAGGATTATTTATCAATGCAAAAGAACATACAGGATTTTGATGGTGTTTTAAAAGGTCAATTAATTACATTATCTTTCTTTCTTTTCTGTTTTTACAACTCTCTACTCACACATGGATTTGAAACACTTGATTTTGAAAATTAAGCCAGCTATTCCAGTGATGTGAAAATGGGAGGTAGGGTTGTCTGCGAAACAAGCATGTCTTACTCAGCCACTGGGGAAGAAAGGATGTTGGGTATTTTTCTATATCCCAGTCCAGGGAATCCATCTTCTATACCTATCATTCATTCTTCTCGTCATGGATATGTTCTCTTTCCCTTTGCTTGCTGTAAAGGAAGAGGACAGTTTTGTTCATATCTTTCAGCCACTTTAGATGTGATTGTTCTAGCTTTCAGACAAGGCAAGATATTTATGGTCTTCTCTATAAACTTCTGATTTTTAAGTCTATCTTTCCTCTAAACACTCTGTCTCAGGGTTTCCAGAGCACTAGCAGTGAGGAACTGTCATCAGAGTTTTCACTTCTGGTCACAGAAATCTTGTCCATAAAGACAAAACTACAAGCAGTAGTGGTAACAGAGGGCCATGGAGCTATTGGTTGGAAGGCTCAGATAGATTCTGCATTGCATCCATTCATTCAGTGTTTGAGAGGCCTGTCATGCCGCAAGGACTAAAATTCAAAGTACAAGTTCCAGATTTCTTAAAAATGAATGACCCCTGCCTGAAAATGATTCCTGCTTGGCCACAAATCTGACAGAGGTTTACAAGTCCTGACAATTATTATATTTCAAGGTTTCTATATAGAAAATCAGAATGAAAGAATGAAACATCTAGTAGCAGTATTGGTAGAATAAATATCATTTGACAATAACAGAAACCCTTCTACCAGTAAATTAACTGGTAGTTGACAGGAACATAAACTATTAAACTCTCTAAAACAAGTAGAGAAATGCTGCCTGGAAAAAAAAATTGCTTTTCTTCCATGTAAAATAACACGTGGCAAGAGAAGAAATTTTGGCCTGTGGTTGGTGTTGTCTGTAACATGTAGCTGAACATGAATACCAGAAGTATTTTGTCATTGTTCATGTGGCAGAGCATTATCACTGTTAGATTATTCAAGTGTTTAAATTATAAATCCAGAGTTGATAATTACAGTAATGAAAATACAAATTTTCCACTTCTTTTAGCTACTTCAAAGATAATTAGTAAGATGTGCAGCCTTTTCTTAGGGGAGAATAAGGCAAGATCCTTTATGGAAAGGAGAACTCAGTTAAATTTGCACAAATACGGTTTGATTTTGAGGTAAGCGTGAGGAATGTCAAAATGGATTCAGGCAGAAGTGGGATTGATTTTTGAATTGTGGCCCTATTCCTTGTCTTAGTTCTGGAGTTAAGAGCCTAGGACAACCAAAGGAGGTCTTGCAGCGCTGCTCTTACGAATATGGCACAAACAAAAATACAGATGTGTTTTACTAGAAGTTATTTGGTCTGCTGCTGGTTCCTCTCTGTTATCTGTTGTCTCATTTAGGTTTCTGAACAACAGAGGAAACTTTTATATGTCAGCAACTGTTTTGAAACATTTTAACTTGTAATGCTTTACATTTTACTCCCCTCAATGATGCAATTTTTAAAGCAAGTTTATTAGTTTTCTAAATGTTTTATAACACATGCGAAAAAGTAGTGAAACATTGAAATATCCTGACATATTACTTGTGACTGTGTATTTAAGGTGTATAAATATGAGAGTATATTATTGCTTCTAATGTGCATGAAAAAAAACTGGATGGAAAGATTCAAGACCTGTGTGTATGGCAGTGCTGTTGTCTTTTGCTAGTGTGCAATGAATTAATGAGTTACACCTCTTGGAAAGACAGCATTTTTAAGCTCCTCAAAATTGAATGACTTTTGTTGTTGAAAAAACAAAATCCCGTCAAACTAGACCCCCAGCATCTGGTTTTCATCTGCTCTGATTGTATCAAGAGGAAACAATCCCATGTAGATGAAGAGTTGTATTCACCATGAGTTAGGTCCCCAGTGTGTTTGTAAGGGTTGAAAGAACAACTATCCAGAAGTTGTCTGACACAGTTACTGAATGTACCTATTTTGGTTTTCTGGTATCACAGCTGTATTACACCTATTTTTCAGGAGCTTTGTTGAAGCTAAAAGGATACATTTTTGTCCAGAATCATACACAGGGAGGTTATGCTGTGTATTATTCCATGAATATCAGTATCATATCAGTAATCTCTCAAGAGGTGAGCATGGGTCTGATCCTCTGCATTAATCCTTGTTCCACTTTCCCATTCCCATTCCCAAAAATGCCTGCCAGACGTGTGATACAGTAATAATAATTCAGTTGTGAAAAGACTCGGAAGCACGGTCAGTGCTGTTGGAACTGGAAAGTAAGGATTCCAGAAACATGATAGATGGTGAAATGAAGCCCTTCCCCTGAGCAAAATGAAGTCCGTGCCTAATTTGGAGATAACAAAACATCTGGTTCCATGAGTGATCAGACTTACTCTGAAGATCTGCAGAGGCCTACAATATGTCTTGTTCATATTTAGTATTTTGGAGTGCCTGAACTCCAGCTGCATCCCTTTTGATACATGATGAGCTGTGAGAGAGAGATGAGCAAACTTCAGGTGTCAATAAGCAAGAGGCAGCAGGAACAAACCAAATTAGTGATGTGGAACATCTAACGGATTTATTTTAAGTGAAACAGTGCTTTCCTGAAACCTGGACATTTATATCAGTGGGAAATGAACCATGGTAAATTCAATAGGTGCAGGCAGGAGCAAGTGTCTTCACTGGTTTGAGTAGAAGAATAGAATTAAAATCAGAGTAAATTAAAATAAAAATAGTCCAACAAATAAATAGCCCCTAAATCAACATAAAATACTCTTAAAATAGTGTATTGTGACAGATTTTGTCTAAGTGCATTAATATGAATACAAATTTCCCTCCAGGACTTTAACAGAGATTGATATCTGTCCTTAGAACTTTGCCGAGACATACCATGTGTGTAGCTTCTTAGAACTTGCATATCCTTCTTGTGCTTTATGAATCTCAGTTTTGTAATGCCTGATTTGGACATGTTCACTTTTTCTCAGAAGATGTCAGTCAGATGAGTATTACGTTTTTAATTGTATCCCATGTGAAAAAAAGTAGCACATGGACTTATAAGGTGCAACTAGCTTCCCAGTTGGCCTAATTGATGTTGTAAGAAGGAAGACTTTTACTAGCTGCAGCTGTGGTTTCTGTACATGAAAATGTTTCCTTCACCAGATGGAGCCTTAGTTTAGTAGCATTTGTGTTCTCCTCTGCTGCTCAGCATGCTAGAGTGCTTCTTCTGAACTCTTAATTAAAATAGGTGTTTTATTTGAAGTGTAATTTTTCTTACTTAATTGTCCTAACTAAAGTTTGAATCAATCCATCTCTATGATTTTTTTGAATAGTAAATGCATGCATGCCAAAACTGAAGAGGAGAAAAAAGTAGGTTATCTGCAGAATGTCTGTAAAAAGCAAATTAAATTCTTCCCAACATTCTATACATAATCTGAAAGCTACCTTTCATTGGGTGAAAATCCTTAGAAGAACTGGTTTTGCATAGTAAACCTCAGTTTTGTTGTGAAGATGGCTGTGAAGTTACCAAAACATGCTAAAGCGTAATGTAAATAAGTTAGCAGTATGGAACTGGAAGTCCAGACTTAAAGTTACTCTGAAACTTTCATTTATATTAATCGTACTTCACTAATTGAAAGACTTTTCCATTGCTTGTTAAAGACAGAAATGATTGCCAGTAATGACTGTGCAGGATATGAGAAGTGCGCAGTCACAACAATGCAATCTAGATAGATGGGTTCTGTGAATTGTTTAGGAAAGACTAAATAACCCAATTGCAAAATGATACCTTGCACTTGCCCTTCACTCAGTCCATGAGATGATTATTACATTTGTTGATTTGACGAGTTAGCATTGGCTAAGGGCCAAACTCCCACCCAGCTTCTCACTTATTTCTTCATTCCTGATTTCTCTACTCCCCTGAAAAAGTGCAGGAAGATGGGTAACACGAGGTCTATGGCCAGGCCATACTAGCTCCCCTCTGCTGTTCCTTCCTCCTCAAAGTTTTCACCTATTCCAGCATGGATGCTTTCATGTGCTGCAGACCTTTGGAAAAATCATCTCCAATCTCTCATCTCCATAGGCCACAGTTCTTTCAAGGATTATTCACTTGTTCTGGTGTGGGGCCCTCCACACGTCATGGTGTTGTCATCCTTGAACTACAGTGGGATCGGGCACCTGGGGCACCTTTTCTACCTCTTCCTCTGACTTTGGACTTTGCACTGCTTTTTCCTTCCCACTCTCTCTATTCAGTGTGTTTTGCTCTCTCTGAAGTATGTTTTCCCTGGGGCACCACCATCTTTGCTGAGGGGCTCAGCTGTTCTCTGTGGTGTGTCCATTGGACAAGGTAGCCCTTGACTCCTCACAGAGCCAGCCCTGCAACCTGTCCATTGCCAGCACCTTCGCAGCTAAATCAGCACAAGCTGAATAAGACAATATGACACTTGAGTAAGGCAATAGGAGATACGTATTTTTAATTTTTTACTTTTGCATTATGCTTGCTTTTAAGATTGAGGGTTTATGAACTTCTGCTGTTTTGTGGTGGTGGTGTATACAAGCTGGGGATTTTTTGCACAACTGAGTTGTTCCTTCACTTTTGTGATTTACAGATTAGCTGCCCACATGAATTAACATGGAGAGGATCTAAATTTGTCCCCAGAAACTGTGTGTGTCTTTGCTGTATAACCATTTTGATATTGGAATATGTGTGCATCTAAGCATGTGTGTTAAGTAAAAAGATTTGTGAAGGTATGGCTTTCAACAACACATGTCCTGACTTAAGACTTGGTTCAGTCAATCATTGGAGTAGATATTCCAGGTGTGACCATAGTTCCATTCCGACCAAGCATAGGAGTTCTCTGATTATAAGCAAGGGAACTGTTTGGTGTAACTAAGATTATTTTAACTGTTGCTGTGAATATAGACTAAATGAAGAAAAATTCCATGCTTTGTATCCAGTACTCAAATTTCTATAAAAAATTATGTTAATTTCTATCTTACAGAATGTGGGAGTTTAACCCATTAGGGATGCTTGGTATCTAGGGCCTTAAGGTCTTCTACCATGATTCTAATTTAACATTAGACAATACAAGGCTAAAGAAGTCACAAGACAGGCTTCTAAAATTTTTATTCGGGTTGAGTTATGTTTTTTTTCTCAGATAGTCATTAACTAATAGAAGACTGTGTTCTTTTACATTGTTTGGCTTGCTGTTTGGCAATGTTATGTTTTGCTGTATTTGCTTGAAAGGCAGAAAGTTTCCTGTGAAAGGCACATTTTTGGCTGTCTGCAGTCATTTCCCAATGAGGTCCCCTTATGTGGAAGATTATGTGGCGAGATCAGCAGTGATGCAACTTTATCTTCTTGCCATACATCTTTCCAAATGATTAGTTCTGTGGTTGTCTGGGTAATATTGTTAAACTATGCCTAAATATGGAAAGAGGGAACCCTGCTGAAGATTTACTAATTTGCTGCTTATCAAGGGTAGTCCACCATGACTTTCATTACTGTAGAATGGTAATGTTTCTTTGTCATAAATTTGCTGATATCTCACTCAAAAAGAGACTATGACAAAACTTTTGGAACCTCATCATGTCAGCCATCATGGAAGTGACGCTATAAGATCTTTTCTCAAGATTCAATTAAAACATTGAGTTTTGTAACCTGCTTCATTTTTAACTAAACAAGCACTGGGAATTGTTTGAAGTTAGGCTGTTTGTAAGTGCAATTATCTCTAATTAACTATATTCTGTTTCCTATATATTTGCAATAAAATTTCTGGAATGTGTTTTTTGGAAGAGGGAGTTGACACTTGGTTTTCTCTTCCAGATTTAGATTGTCTGAGAGATTGTGAATCCAGATAAATGAAGCAATAAGGAAGAAGGCAATATGCACTATTTTTGTAAATTCGTAATTGAGAAATGATTATACAATTAATAACTTGCAGTCCTTAAATTTTTATTTTTAAAACTTTTAGCAGACAAATAGATAACTATTTTTTAAAAGACCATGTGGATTTGTGTTATGACAGTATTTCGGATATTGTAATGTTTTTAACTTAAGATTTTTATTTTTTTAAAATTTGTTAAGATTTATTCTCTCTCTCTTTTTATTATGGAGTGTATGGAGGAATTCCTATGACATGTTAATTTCACTTGAGTTTAACAGAAATTGGCCCCAGCTGTAAGTTTTCTTTATCCAGCCCCAGAGTGCCTGAACACAGAGTACTTCTTCCAAAGGCAGAGGTTGTGTGTGTTCCTGTCTGAAGTCTTGAGCTGAGCCAATCTTGACTGTACAGAATAAATTCAAGACAAGTTTTCTTGATATTTTGCTTATGGATTACTCTTGCTTCTGAGAAATTATGGCAAAACACTGGCTTAGTACTGTGTTCTACTAGTCTCCTGATGCCACAGCTTCATTAACCCAGGCAGACCATTTTACAGTCTATGGTATCATCATAAGTCCCTCATACAGGTGCATGTTTTTCCTTGCAGATTTTATGTATGTTCATGATATTACAGCTTTTTAGATTGGGATCATAAAGGTCAAATAGTAAAAACTGCCTCTACATATATATATTCTTAACTGTTGATCAGCTACACCATCCTTTTTTTGGGGGGGGTGGGGGGTAGGAGGGAAACCCTAACATAACCAAGATTATTTCCTTAAATTTTCTTTTTCTTAGAAATACAGATACATGCAATTGATAGTTGCAAATAGATAGTATTTATCGCTAAAAGCAATGTTGAGAAAGGTTGATAAAGTGGGGGCCTGCTGTGTTGCGGGGACAACTTAAACCCGTTTTGAAAATATAACTTATCTTCAGGCTTGCTTTTTGCAGCAACATGAAAAATATGTTGCTTTACGGTATAGTGAAGGCGACAGGCCAAGTTATTTCTGTGAGAAGAGACTGGGAATGTAGAAGCAGAATGCCTTAAAAAAAAATAAAACCATCTATTGACACACCAGCTTTAGGAAGCAAGCATCATGAAACCCCTCTTCCTCTCCCCCTCCCCCTAGAAGTTCATATTTCAGTTTGCTCCCAAAAGCTCACAAGTCTGTGCCAGACAGAAATGCACAGAGGCTGCAGCAGTCCCACAGAGGCCACTCAGAGGAGGGACAGAAATGGAACAATCAAGCCCAGTCCTCGCCCCTCTCAGCCTGCCAGGCTGCACAGGTCCACAGGGTGACTCTTGCCTGGCCCTTGACTCCATTTCCCTGCCTCCCTTTCCTTTCCCTCCCCTCCATCCCAACTCTCTGGAGTCAACTGTGAGGCCATCCAGTCATACGTTGTCCATCAGATGTGTTTACTTTTTCCGTGACAGCCGACACATCTGGAGCACATATTCAGGTTATTCCAGTGCCACTAGACACATTCCACAAGATCATTTCAGCGGTTGTTATGGCGATCTTCTTCCCTCCAGTGATTTTCAAGTTGCATGACAGAAATAGCTTGAGCTAACCAGGGGGACAAAAGTCAACGGGATCAGGAGGGGCTTCTTTCACAGAATGAACTAATTAGTGACCCTGCTTTCTTCACAGGGCAATGAGCATATGGTTTAATAAAGTGAGTCTGTGACAGTTTTTTTTTTTTTCCCCTCATCTGTAGGCAGAGCTGTCACTGGCTGAAAACTTTCCTGTTTTTACTGGTGGGACCATAGTCTGCTGTCTTTCAACAGAGTTTACTTCACAAGTAGAAAATGTTTGCTCCTGAGAGTTTAACTTCAGAACTTTTCCTTGGCTGCAGACTGCTTAAGTGTAGCAGGTCCTGGAGTTTAAAGAGACAGTGCTCATTTCACACAATGTCTGCCAGTGCTGGTGTGGGGTTTCATACAGGGCCAGGAATTTCCATTTTCTGCTCTGTGACTGTCTGTAAATCTGCTTCTTAGTGTTTGAATGAACTCAGAAACATATAGAATATTATTAGTAAAGTCATGGCTTTGAGGGTTTTCTTGTCAGCTAACACTGCTCTAGTACATGAACTCTTCAGAGCTATCCCTGTTTTTTACACGTCTTTGTTTATATTAGTTGTGAGTTCTACAAAATCGTACATTTCAGCTTTCTTAGAATGTTTCCTACATTTTTTTAGTTGTTACAGTTTCTATTTTGTTTACATTAGCACTTTTACTGTGGGGAAAAAGAGAACACTGGATGCTATTTTTAAGTTATATTTTGTTAACAAAAATTCCAAGTTTACTTTGATCTCATTTTTCTAATGTGATATGTGATATGAACTGCTTTTTTTTTTTTTTGGGGGGGGTGTACTTACAGAATATTGTTGCCTTAGCTCAGTTCCATTATGATGAAATTTATGCCAGGTTTTATTTTTGATTAGTAAATACTGTAATACTGAAGAGAATGTGTGGGTTACAATAAGTTATCCAAGATCATGACAGAAGGTATAAATATGTGCATGTTACCATAAATTGAGAAAGCAGTTCTTAAAAGTATTTGGTACTGTTAAACCTTTTGAACAGCCGCAATATTAACAACTATCCGTGGCAGTGGGGACATTCTTGCCATAGAGCACCATTTACCCATCATTAGCATATTGGCAGTCCAGTCTATTTCTAGACCTTCTGTTGGTGTTGGATTAATTTCTGAGCATAACAACATGCAAAGAAAAGTGTGTGCATTTATAATTGCATGCACTATGTTGAAATCCCATGGTGCTGTATTCAAAGTAAAAATTAGAGCAATAAAGGTTTTTGTTTAATTATTTGGAGGCTGTCTGATTGCTTTTAAATTAGAGAAATATGACAGACAGTGACATGCAGAAGGAGATGGAAGAAAATATAACAAAACTTAGATTATAAAGCAAACCCTTTCTTAATTAGAACTGGAGTTGGTTTTTCCCCATCTTACACATTCCATTTACATGGTTACTGTTGAGACTGGTCACCAAGGCTGCTTGAAATACCTGCCCTCAGGAGGGCTCTAAGGGACACAGAAAGGTCACATAATTAGACCTGATTTTAATTCATAGAGACCTGTTTGTCACTGTCTCTTTATGTTTCTGCTAGTTACACGTTATTAACTGCAGTGAATTTTAGGACCTAAATTAGATACTTAAATATGTAATATGCAGAGGCTGAACTCAAGTTAGAATGCTGAGGATAGTTATACAATTATGTTTCCCTCACCAGATGTAACTTTGCAGTAATTAAATCGAATGAAATTTAGGTATTGTAGTCAGTGTTTTGGTAGCTATTTCCAAGTCCTATTGGTAATACCAGTTAAATCACGGTAATTAATGCCAGTTATCTGGGAAAATTAGCAAACAGAAATAAGGTGCTATATTACTTTATTAAAAAAAAAAAGGCTAGATCAAACAATTAAACTGCCATCAAGCCCTTTCTATTTTCATTCCTGTCAGGGATATTTTGTTATAATTATGTCATCACTGGAATTTTTTTTTTCCTTTCCTCCAAGTGATCTAATTTTTTTTTTTTCATATTTAGACTTCAGATTTCTCTGTTCATTTCACTGCTTTCTTTGGAACATACTTTTAATGTTGGGTTGCTCAGATGTAGACTTCTATTGAAGCTGGTGAAAGTGGATGCCTATTTGGAAACAGTCCTCTCCTCCCCATTCTAGGAGTATCTAGAGAAATTGGTTCTGTTATCATTTGCCCACGTGTAAGTTTGCGTAGCCTTCTGCAGTCAGTTAACCAAGGGAATCTGCATGGAAATATGGCATAGTGCACAGAATTGTACTATGAGGCTGTAACTTCAGACTTCACTTCTACTTGCATCAGAATACCACCAGCAGAACTGAACCCTGGTCTTGGATTTCATTCCCATGTCTAGTAGAAGTTTTATTAAGACAACAGAAAGCAGCAAGCAGCTTAATAGCATTAAGCAGATAGTGTAATTGTGTTGTACAGATGGCTTGCATGTAACATCTAAATAAATAGTGGGTTCAGAATGATAGTTGTGATAAAGCCAACCAAGATGGTTTTCCTAGTTGTGAAATGTTTGTGTAAAGAATGACCTTTTTTGTTTTTGTTCAAGTCTGACAGCTGAAGATGCTTTTAAAACCTTCTAGTCACTTAGAGTGGAGCTATACAACTTCAGTTTGGTAGCTTTAAAAGGCAGATCATATCCATCATTGAAACAGCAAGTCTCAGGGTTATGAGAGAAGATTGGGGATAGGACATGAGAGCTGTTCAGTCCAGTTTACATTTGTCACTAGTGACTAGCTTTTAAAAAATGTATTAGCTGTGCATGGTGGTAAGTAAGTTCCAGCTGCAGGGGATTACTGCTCTGAGTGGGTCGGGGAGCTTGGAATGCATTCAGCTCCATCAGGGGATTTGTGTCCCTCGTCATTAGCCTTAACATTACTAAAGCACTAAAGATTAAGAACAGACCAGTGTCACCTGCTCCGAACTTCAGAAAACTCTCCAGAACTATTATACACAGAGCAAAATAAAAAGTGATTTAAAAGCAAACCATAACAAAACAACAAACCACCTAAAAGAATTCTCACCCTTCAGGGAAGGCAGTATAGGGCATCACATTGTGGAGAAGGAAGAATCTCTTGTATAAATCTCCTAATACTGAGTGGAAGATTATGCATATGACATGTAGGAAATTAAGAAAAATATCTGGATTTTGGCAAAAAAACCCCAACTATATCTGTTGATTAATTATTCTCCCTACTTATTTAATGTGTCATAGTACTAATTTACAACACAAACACCTCCACAAATACCTTCCTGTTAATGAACATTTTTGTGGGAAGTTTCAAAATCAAGATGTGCTGCAATTTTAAGGAAGTGTTTCCAAGGACTTTACTCTCACAGGTTAGGAGTGAAGAGTTTTACTGTGTTTTTTCAGGATACTTTTTTTTTCCTCAAGAATAAGGCAAGTGAGCCGCACAGGGCTTTACTTTTTTCAGGGATTTTGAAATTCAGCTTACATGCCAGCAAGCAGTTTAGTGGCAGGAAGTCTTTCCTAGTAGTGCAGTCATGAACTGGTAAACTAGAAGCATCTGTAAAAATTTAGAGGGAGTATCAGCTTTCTCAAAGCTCCAGCCCAAGACTAATGAGGTGCAAATGATAGCGCTGCATAACCCTTCTCCACCCCAATTGTGGAATGAGATATTGCGACAGAAAGAAGTAAAGAAATAAGACAAAGATTTCAAAACTTACACTGCCCTGAAACAAATACTGGGTTTTCAGGAGATTTTCAAATGGCTGAGGTGGGCCAACCTGCATATTTTGCTAGCAAGAAATTCATACCTTCTTCCTCAACCGCAGACATATTTCCATGGCACTGAATACTGACAGATGGAGATTGTGAGCAGTAATTGATTTTTTTTTCTGCATGCATGTGAAATTTTACCTCTTGATGTGATTGTTCTTATTAACAGTTGTTCTACTAAGAAATAAACTTCTGCTAATTTGCATCTTTGATAGATCCTCTTCTCTGCTTGCTCTGCAGAAAGAGAGGAAGGGGGTAGAAATGCCATTTGTTTGAAAGATCACATCTGGGGGTGTGATCTGCTGTATCTTGACAGCAGATGGCAGGTTTAGGCTGACAACTAAAACCCGGTTTAGCCTCATCAAATGGCATCTTAATCTTTTACTTTCTCTGACCTTACACAAGAAGAACTACTACAAAATCACAGCAATTATTTGGACTCCAACTAAGAAGTCCCCCTTTGAGTTTATTAAATTTCTTGCTTCTCACCTCTACTGTGTTTATAGGAAAGATTGCTTCTCCCTGGCAACACCTAAAACATTATTGCACGGCTCATACATTCTTCCAAGTATGTGTTGTGGGGGCAGAGGTGTGGTGCCTTTAAGTGGCTGATTCTTGTCATAACAGGTATGGCATTAGCCCTGCTGAGTAGTGACTACAAGTGACAGCATTGCGTTTGAGGTGCCTGGAGGGCACTCAGTCATCACTCCTACACAGCAATATGCCTTTGAAAGCACTGTATACAGTTGCTTGCCAGTGTGGAGTGTGCTCTGTAAAACCTAAGGAGACAGAGGTTTGATTCTTGTGTTCCTTTGTTCACCAGATTTCCAGAAGAAAGTCCTAGCAAATCAAGGGAAGATCAGGGCTGTATGCTGCTCACTGTTCTGCTTCCTTCCATATGTGTGTGTGCACAGAATTAGGCTTCACCTCTACCCCCCTGCCCCACCCCTTCAGTTGGACGCTTAAGTGTGTATCTTTCAACTTCAGGCCACCCAGGACCTAAAATCTTCATCCAGCCTCTCACTTCCCTCGTCTCCCTAGCTTCCGCATGTTCCCAAATTTACTTCCACCTACAGCAGTATTCTTTAGTGGTCCTTGTAGCTGTGCTTTGTATTTGTCTAAAAATTGCCCCAGAAAGTATAAAGCTGAAAACAGAAATATGAGTCTTAAGGTGTTACAGAATCGAAATGTTCTTGTTTATAAAGTTTCTTACTGAATACCATGGGCTTCTAAAATGTTTTACCTGAAATAGAGTATACGGAGTTCACATTCCTGTTAGTTCAGTAGAAACATAACAGCAGAGATCAGCATGCAAATATGGTGGAATACCATATTTTATCTGGAAGTTACGTGATTACATTTTTAATCAAGCATGAGATTTTTATTACATATTTTTTAACCTCTATTTTTGTGATGTGTCTCAGTTACATCAATCAGACTTTAAACTAGCCTTGGGCACTTTTCTTGTAAAGTTCTTAATGGATTGCTTTTTTAAGGATTTGAATTTAAGTAATTTTAGAAGGTCATTGCTGCATATATGGGTTATGCATATGTGGGTATGCTGCTGCAATTTTGCCAATATTTGAAATTATATTTGTATTATATTTACATTTATTTGTGGTTATTTTCTTAATATTTATTTTTATTTTATAGATGTAACAGTGCTAAAGAAGGGATGGGAGAAAGAAAATACCTGTTCTCTAATACTAAAAGAAAATCTTCACCTTTTACCTTTTAGAAATGTTTTTTTAAAATACTAATTAAGTGTAAATTACAGGTTTGGAGGAGCAGGCTGGACTGATTGTGGGAAATTTGCATTTCTGAAAAATATGTGTCTCTCTCACTATGAGTTCCAACTGGAGTGCCTCAGTACAGACTCCTAAGCTGACTTTGGCAGTGTTAAACACACTTTCTTGGTAGAAGAAAAATGTTTAATATTTACTTTAGTGTTGGAAGCAGTGGACATATTCTTCACTAGTAAGCATAATTCTTTTATGTTTCCTCCATTTTTTTCTCCTTCTTGAAATGCTGTTTGATGTAACGGGGAGAGACCTCTGTCATTTATGTTTATATATACCAATAGGAGCCTTCATTGCTATCAGTCTCCTGTGCATTGATTTTGATATGATGGGCCTAGTCTGCAAAATCATCATGTGTTGAATTGGCTCATTGTGCTGTACTTCAGATGAAGTAACTACTGGAAAACTCAGATTTAAATCTGGGTTCCAGCTCTGTAGTTCTGCAGATTTGGTCCTTACTGTGGGTTTCATTTAGGCCTTTTTCAGTGGGGAAAAATGAGGAAATACATGAATTGTTTTTTCTCAGAAGTACTAATGTATATACTTTAGAAAGAAAATTAATGAGAAAATTCTTACCCGAGGAAAAATTCCTCTGTAATTTATCAGAAAATCTGAACAGACTACCTCTAAACATACCAGGATATATCCTGTCCAGTGATAGTCTTGAGGATTGAGGGGTAGTTCAAGATTTGGCATGAAATTTGTCTGAGTTTAAAGTCTTATATAAACAGATACTGGTGGAAACAGGAAAGGACTTACCATGCTGGATGCTACAGGATGCTGGGGAGTCACAATGCTGAAAATTTTTCATTCTGGCAAAATTTGGATAGTTTTGATGATCTCTTTAAATTAAGTACATCCTACCTACACAGAGGTATAACATCAGAAATTTTGACTTACACACTAAAATCATGAAACACTAGAATGAAATAATTTGGGGATTTTAAGAACCATATATAACTTTGAGAAAATATAATTCCCTTTTACTGTAGAGTTCATTTGCCTTTCAGTAAATGCTGAGCACAATAATTTTTAATCCAGTCTCTCAAATGACATACAGTTGCAATAGTACCTTTTTAATATATATGCTAGTGATATTTATGTTCTCTCTACTTACTTTCTTCAACTTCAATACCTTGGTATGCTTTCATGGCTTCACTTTTGACTCCTTCCTTCAGGACAGGCAAATAGGAAGACTTGTGGTTTATTCTGGAAATAAAACCATTGCTGTTGTGTGAATTGCATAGTGAGTAAAGAGAAGGTGCTGGTTTGCATTTCAGAAAGTTGCATATACTTTCTCTGAAGGCTAATCATGTCTCTCTGATATGTTTACACTCTGCTGAGCTCAGAGTACACTGACTGCCTCTGCCTTTATACTTTAATGTAAGTTAAATAATGTAGGACATAAAAACTGCATTCTTAGATAATCTAGAAAATAGTTAATCAAAATCGACAACTGCTAAAAGCAATCCTTAACTGCAGTGCCTAACTATTGTTCAGGCATACTGTACAAATGTGTTCTGCCTAAGTTAGCCAGAACAATGTCTCCAGCTAGTGATTAGGCTCAACTCCAACCTCAGGCAAAATTTATGCAGTTATACTACTGTTAGTCAAGTAATTAAAGGCAAAAGAAGTAGCAACCTGAAGTTTTTGGGGGGGTTTTCTTGTTATTATTTTTTGGTTTTTTGTTTGTTTGTTGGTTCCTTTAATTACATGTAAATGAGTAAATATTCCAAATGAACAAGAAAAAAAGTTGTCAAAGGCTTAAGCAGCAGGCTTTGGGGGCTGAGATTTGCATATAAATTCATAGATGTGAAGCCATGTCTGTCCTTCAGACACATCTATGTAGCTCTGTTGAAGATGCGGTTATCTCGTGTTGGGTAAAAGTGTCATTAAGGGAAATGAAATCACCAGAGCACCAAACAGACAGAGGACTTGGAACAGGAGCTAAAACCTGTCATGCCAACTGCTGTATGGAAGACTGACTGGGAGCATGTAATGCTGAGTGGCTGAGAAGCAATCCTCTTTTGTCCTGTCTTCATCTCTGGGAGAAGGACTAGTTTCACAGTGTCTACCTGGTTGAGATATTTTTCTCTTGTAGCTAGGGGATGCGCAGCAGAGCTACAACCAACTATTAATGTATCTTGAAGTCTTTCATTATGTGCTTAAATGCCTAATAAAATTATCATTTGTTACATATTCAGTCTCACTTATCTAGGGTAGGATTTAAAAAATTGAAAGTATATTGCATATATTACATTACAATTTCTGAGGAAGTTATGATTTAGAAATATAATTTACAAATGTTGTTGAATGACCACAATTGCAGAGAGAGAGCCCAATGACCATCAGAATATGGACAATGGCTGCTGTTACCTGTGTACATGATGCACACTGGGCTCTGTGGGGAACTTAACTATAATAATGGAGTTAGTTGACTAATATAGATAAAAGCAATTTGTTTGTATCCCACCTCTATTCCCCTTGCACCCTTTAACACCTTGATGTATAATATGCAGACATTACCTACATTGCTATTATTGTGTAAAAAATTTTAAGACACAGATTTACTGCTGCTTTATTTTTTACTACCTATTATCTCAGCAATGGCATATGTGTAATGACAACTTTCAGCCAGCTTGTTTACTGTGGTATATGTTGTACCATGCTTTGACTTTTGTTTATAACACCTTCAGCTTCTTACCAGACTCTCAGCTAAGTATTGGAAAATGTAGGACTGCTCAGCTGCTCACAGAAGTTACCTAGATGCACTGATAGAAATTAGATAGATTAGATTAGATTAGATAGATTAGATTAAAACATGTATGTTAATACACTTTTCTCTGTAGGCTGTGGGCTCTGTGTTAATATACTAATATCCCCATCATGGATTTAAGAGGCCTGCTTCTCTTTATTGTACTAATAAGATATTTATGGGTAGGGAGCTGTGCATCACAGTACACAGTTATCTGATCTTTTGCCTCTGGAGAGACAACTTTGAAACCTCTGAAGTCAAAATGAAAACAGTCTTCCAGTTTATTATCCAAGCCTTGCTTTGTGCCATCCTATGAAAGGAGTTGGCCATCCAGTTCTGGCAGTCTTTATTCACGAAAATTCTAAGAACAAAACCAAGATTGACAACCCTATGAAGATAGTAATGTAGCTTACTGTCAGGTACTTTTGATAAAATGATTGCTGTGTTTACAGTCCTTTCACCAATGTGGGACAAAAGTTGAGTGGTAGTATTAATAGGGACTCAGAGGGATAATTGGTCTTTCTGTATAAATAAGCTGTGATGCATATTTGTAGCTTTCTCTCTGGTGTTTATATGTATATTCACATTCAGATTGTGGTTCAATGTAAATATCCTGCTGTGTAGGGCTGTATAATGTTCTCTGATTCAGGAGTTTCTGTAATGCATGTATGCATCCTGTGACAGACTGCATCTGTAGAGGCCAGTACACCTCATACCTTTTTTTTTTTTTTCCAATTGCATGTGGCTGAGCAAAAAAAGTTGTGGTGCTCTTATAACCAAATCAGCTTTGTTTGTTTTTCAGGTGTTATCTTATTTTTTTTCTTCAGAATTCCTGTTTATTTTCCCTGAGATGTCCCATCTCCAGGACTGTCCTTCTTGTGATAATGATTTCTCTTCACTGAAAGAGCTTATCCATCATTGATTGTCCTGTCCTGTACTGCTCACTTGCAGAAAAATGAAGGTACACAGTGTGAAAGGATTATGAGAAGTCTCCTTAACCAATAACTTCTGAGAAAAATAACCAGTTGTCTATTTCATCTGGACAGTCTGGAGGAATTGCAGAGGTCTTTGGCCTCAGGTGTGGACAAGACAAGAAGTAATCTCAACAAAAATCAATTTGTGTCATACAGAATATCCAGTGTCTGGTCCTGAGAATCTAGCATCAAAAATAATTTCTGAAGATGAAGTTTTTGAGCTTAGTCAAGTATTCCTGACATAACTTACATTCTTCTAGAATCTGCCATTCAGCTGTCAAAAAATTAGTTTCTCGTTCACATCTAGGCTAATTTTGTCAGCTTTCTTTTGTTTCTCAAGCAGATTATACACAGTACGATATCCTCAAAAAGAGGCAATGTAGCCATTAGCACTGCTCATCAGAATGACTTTTCATGAAATTACACAATTGAGCCTCCAAACTGACTTTCCAGCAAACAATGCTGGAAAAATATGTTTAGTGCTTCATCCCATTTTCTCTTTTCTTTCTTGTCATTTCTTTGCGACTGTGCTGTCAGATATTCTTCAGTCCTTCCTAATCAGTGTATGGGGGTGTGATACAGTACCTCACACTTTTCACTGTCTTCCTCCAAACACCCCTCTTAATAATTCTCAGAGACTCATCAAATAAGGATTCTCAAGTGAATTTTTGGGAGAATGACCTGACTACCTAAATCCATTTTATATTGGAGAAAAATTGTTTCACAGCAGCTATTTCTGAGGAACAGAAAAAAATAGGAGATCCATCGGTCCTGGACCTAAAAGGACTAAAATCCAGAATTAAAATTCAGGCTGATGACACTGTTGTTGCTCCAGCAAGCTTTTTATTTTAACCTGTGAGGTTCTTTGTGCTATGCCTGTCCTTTTGGTAGACCTCTGCCACTTCTGAAACCACTTCCTACTGGACTTTGTCATGGAGGTCCCGAAGACATCAAAAAAAAAGTGAATTGTCTTCAGGCCACTTCTGTAAGACTGGCTCATAAAACAGATGGTGCAACTTACTGAAAACTGCACTGGAATTCTCTCTTGCCAGAAGTTGTACTGTTGATTTTATTAGCTCTGACAAAGCTAACAAGGTGACTCAGATTACTGCTATTCTCTTGAAATGGAATGTGGCCATATTTGGCTGCAGGACATCCTGCACTTACACGCAATCTAATACAACACTGTACAATCATTTAATGCAGATGTCATTTGAACGCTCTAATCCTGAGTGTCCATTTGATGGACATGCTGGTGGCTGTCATGCAGCATGATGATGCCCTCTATAAGTAGAAAGTGAAAAGTAGGCAAAGGTTTCTTTTCCCTTCATCATTGCTTTCCACATTGGAAAAGTTTGATCTGTATTAGATTTGCTTTTTCACTGGATATCACAGAACCAGTGGCTTAATTTATATTTCAGGTCAGAGCAAGAAGACACTGAGACTACAGCTTACGCAGTAAAGTCATAATGAACAGATGACAGAAAACATGACCAGAATGCTCGTACATTAATCAGTGAGATTCACTTCTTTTGGTGGTCTGTGAGATAGGTTTCTCCCAAGAACATTTATGTAACTCTTTATCTATCTGGAGGCTGTAACTATTTGCCAAATGGATTTACCTATTTTAAGAGGCAGCAGATCATAAATGGGAAAAGAAGGATGATGCACTATGTGCTGCTTTCCAGGACATAAGATAGCCTGAGGTCTGCTTCTTCCCTTCAGATGTCAACAAGAAGTGCCAGTACTTCTGCTCCAGTATTCCTATGTTCCTGATCTTGTGGGGAAAGAGATTTAAGTACAGCTTCCCTGACTCATCTTCTACTAACAATCCTCCCCAAGGTGAGGCAAGAAACAACATGATTGATCCTTCTGGCTCCGGCTTGGCTGAGGCAGTTCTGACTTCAGCACCTCTCCTTTGTTCCTACTCTGTTTTACAGTGAACTTTCACAGATTTTACACCCAAACCTCACATCCTTCCACATCATACGATGAACATCATGTGGCTTCCAGGCTTTATATGCCACTTGCTCATCCTCAAATGGTGATATTTTCAGCAATGGCACGAAGAAAAAGAGTAGCAGAAGTAGCCACGTGAACCATGTTTTTTATGTGAACTACTGTGAAGTTGGTACCTCTCTCTTAGTTACCCATATTATCTGGACTGTATTTTGACCTAAAATAATCTTAATGCATCTATAGTCATTTCCAGCGTGCACCCATATGTGCTAGGCATTTGTCTTTTCTTTTATTTCAATACCACAGTTACTTGACTGATTAGGATCTGACTTTTAGCAAAGTTCTGTGTTTCATAGTGGGTCTGCCATGTTGCTGGATACTTTTTAATGATTACTACTCTTCTGGTACTTTATAATATTACTTAAGTGATAGGAGATCAAGGTCCTAATATCTGTCCACCTCCTCCCTCCCCCTTCCACTCTTTGACTTCAGACATCTCTCTGTTAATTGTTTTCAGCCTTGGCTCAACCACTCTTGTTTGGCTGATTGTGTTTATTATTTCCCTTCTTGAGATTTAAAGAAGTGCTGTCTTTGGCTCCACTCACTTACCATTGCAGAAGCATTACAATATCATGATTTCTTGGGAATTGCCATCTTTTTTCAACTATATATATCGTGCATGTTTGGTGGCAGATGCTTTGTACAGGTATATCTTTTAGAGAGGAAGATTAATTAGCTGTAACTGTTTTCTTTGAGATGTATGTTTAAACTATCAGTACAGGTTTACTGGATGATTCTGCTTCCTTGTAATTGGGCTTATGTGAGTGCAGGATGTCACGTGGCCAGCAAGGGTTAACCATATTTCCTTCTAAGCAAGCAGATGGAACCTGAGAAGATTTAGAGTAACTTGATCAATAGTAGCAGTTGACATCACGGCCTTTTTCAAGACAAAATGAATGTTCCTTAGCTTAGAAAAATAGTTCCTCTTCCCACACTTCAAGTGCTACTATGACAAGGCAATATATGCCCTTTGTTATGCTAGCATTTCTGAGTTTGTCAGCCTCAGAAATCCAGAATTCTTTCTGATATTCCAAGGGAGAAATGGTAGGAAGATGAGCTCTGACTGCAGAGGCTCTCTCAAAGAATACTCAACTTTAAATTTCTTTCTTTTCCTCTGAGAGAGTCTCTTAGTGTAGCTCTTCATACAGTAGCGGGAAAGCAAGAAAAGGTATGGAATTACATGAATTTGTAAGGGATTTGGTACATTTTTGGTGCATTTATTTTTACTTTCCCTTTCCTTACTGATTAATCCAGCTATCTTTATTATTTATGTGTAGCACAACATTTTATAAGTTCTTTTGAATGTCCAAAGCAGTGCAAAAGTTTAACATTCTTATTGAAGACACTCTACTGAAATCAATTGAAGTTAGTTACTGAAGTCATTGAAATCAGGATTCAATGAATCATTTTTCTTGAAATAGTTGACTCTTTTATTTTTCTTTAAAGATAATTGTATGTGTCTGTATTTATATATGCATCATATATGTTACATGAATATGAGAGGGGAAGACACTTGCAGCTGACACATGATGCATTTTGGTTTTCTTTGAGTCCTGATTGTATTCTGAATACCATCATCCCTCTGAATGCCTTAGGACTTCAAGTTAATATGCAGTGAGAAGGCACTAGTACATCCCTAGGGATCTATGTGGTTTACATTGGTAATTCACTCTAGTGGTACCAATTGTATGATGCTGTGTGAGCCACAACTTTCTTCTGGGTGTGGTTCTTGACAGATTGTTAAATTTCATGTTGGAAATCTTTTAGTAGGCTTCTTTCTACGATATTCTTTACAAAGTGCTTTTTTTTGTCATTTGACAGAAGTGTTGTCATCATCCCTGCCTGGGATTTCCTTTATTCTCCTTTCTTGGTGGGGACAGAGAAGGACAAATGGGAGATAAATTATGTGAATTCATGACTAATTTAAGTCTTTCTTCTCATGCCTGAGGTTTCTTAGGCATAAGTTGTGTATGTTGATGTCCACATTCAGTGATTAGAAAACTTGAATTATTTACAGTATCTTCATGACTACTAAATCCTTTTCTCCTTAAAAGGTCTTTTTCTTTTTATTAGGACAGTATGGTGAATAAAATGCATGGATCCTACCCTCCTGTATGAGGAATACTAGAGGTAGTACATGAAACAAGAAATGAGGAGTAGAAACAAGTGGGACCAGAAAACACAGTGTGCAGTCTCCATTGATCCGTGTCACCACACACTCTTGTTCCTAGCATACACTGCATAATCAGAAGGGACGACACAAACCAAATCCTTTTAGTCTTTTAGTCCGTGGAGGTTACAGTGTCCCAGATGCTGTGCCAAGTGTCATTTTGTGAGTACAGGTTGCTGTGCTAGTGATATGCACCCCTGCGTTGTGCAGAAGTGACCTAGTAAGTATGCAAAAAGTCAAGGAAAGAATGATGATGCATGTATAAATTTTGCTTAGTTTTCTGAAGAAAAGAATAGATATATATGTATAAGATGTCTAAGAAGGCTTGAATTGAGCACTGCATAACTTCAATTTCCTTCTGTACAGGCACTTAAAATAGCAAATACTTGGCTTATCTGTAGCATCTTTTTCATCAGGTAAGTCAGCCTTGCAGCATGTCTGTGCACAGTTACGTATTGTTACTTGAGTTTTACACATGGATAAACAAACAGAATTGAAAAAGTAAATGAAATATAAAAATTTTAAAAAATAAAATGGAATATGTTTATGTAGTATCCCATAACACATCATTTGTCATTTGAGGACTAAGTGTACATCGTCATACTCAGCTGCTTTTCCTACCACTGGATATACATCCTCCCTACTAACTTTTCCATTTCAAAGTACTGTTAAGCAAGTATGTAAGTATAGATTTCTTCTCAAAAAGTAATATTTTCTATAATTATTAGTGACCTGTTACATTCTGCACTGCTTGTTACCCAAAGGGTACCCAGTAATTAGGAAAATAGTTTCTCTATGTGCACATGGCATGTGGAGCAAAAGACAGAAAGCAGATTAACAGCATAAAGTAACAGATTTGATGTAGTAAGACCCTGAAGAGCAGACTGGGGAAGTGAGAAGTATCCAATTGTCTAGAAACTGCCATGTAAATGCATTAAGTGCTAAGTTTATACAAACTGTTATTTTGTTTGGAGTGTGGGAGTCAATATCCAGATTTAATGAAAAATTTTCAGCAAAATAGATGTGTGTTTTATTAAAAGTACTTTTCTACTCGGATCTCAAAGTGCCTTGAAAGATAAGTGTAGCAGGAGTGATGAGTGAAGGCTCAGATCATGTCTGTGTCCCTTTGATTCTGCAGTAATAATTCATGAGTATTTAATACTCATTTTTTGCAGTTTCTTTCTATATCAAGTACTTTTTTTTTTTTTCTGTCGTATAAAGCAGTTTCTGTCAGGATTGGGGGAGAAGGGAGAATGTACACTGGGTACATGATGACTGCTCTCTATTATGATGGTCATCTTCAGTAACCAGGTTGGAGGAGATAGTACCACACTTGGGCTATACCTTACTTATTACTTAAGAGGATGAATACTGTAACACCACTCAGCCACGATGAGGACTCTGTGTGTATTAATGTCTCTCCGTTAGCAGTTAGTTGCTATGTTAGTCTTTGTTCTTAGTTACCAGTGAAGGAGCAGACAGGAAACCAGGCAAACCAATAAGATTTACTCAAGTTGGCCCCATTTTTCCAGTTTTATTCAGTGCCTTCATTTGTCAAAGGATACTATTGTTTATTCTGTCCACACTAAAAGGGAGGTGCAGTCTGAATTTCATCATAGTTTCAGCATAATGCAGGTTTCAAATGAGTACTTCTGTTTCTAAGCTGTTAAAATCCTTTAGTGTACTATATGCAGACATTCTAAGGTGACACCTACAGTGCATCTTTCAAATACTTGGAGAGCAGTTTTGTTCCCTTTTTGTTTCTAGACACTGCTCTGCATCTGGAATTTCACAGTCTGTACTAGATAAGTTTACTACGAATCCCCAAATTGCTTCTAAAATGTATTTCCAAAATAAATGCATGATGGGTTAATAGCTTCCATACCAGAATGGCTTACCTGATTTTTAGGAGTTGTAGTGGTAGAAATGTGATAATCCATCTCTAAAATTGTGTAGCCTGTGGCCTGGCCACTGTTAACCTGCTGAAACATCCTGCCTATCCCAGAGTTGTACTGCTGAGGTGGGAGATAGAATCTTCTTGTAGCAATTTAGAGTTTTCTTGGACTTGAGCTAGAATGACTTCAATGGCTGGTAAAAAAGGTAAAATCCAAACAAAAACAAATTCAGTGACATGGATCTGCTGATAATCCATCCTCTGTTTTCCTCAGTCTCATCTCTTCCCTGTATGCCTGCTGTCCTCAGTGTTCCCTCATTGTAAGGGTTAATCTTTGTACCTAGTACCTGGGTTTAATCTGCATGTATGTGCCTATTGAAGCACACTTGGATTGAGTGAAGAAAATGCACTGCTTAGTATATCAGTAACATGCCTGCAAAGTGGGCAAGATAAAGTATGTGAAGTTAAAACATAAAAACTAAACTTCTCTTTGCACAAAATGGCAAAATCTTAGAGGAGTTCCAAAACTGTTTTTCATGAGCTCTGAAGGTGGTCAATAGTATTTATTCCTAGTTTATCTGACCTCTTTACACTAAAAGGAACGTTTTCAAGGCAGCACACTAATTTCTAAAATTTCCTGTATTTTAAAATATTACTAAGACTGTTAATTCATGTTGTTAGTCTTTAGTTTCATGTTGTTAGTCTCATGTTGTAAGAAAAACCAGATAAATTCTATATACTGCTTCACCTTGCGCTTCAAAGCAATGGAATGTGTGAGAGTCTTACTAAATATGAAATACAAATACGGTAAATAAATGTATTTCAAAAGTGCTGACAATTCTAAACTGGTGTTTGCCAGAATGTTGGCACACCATATCTGCAGGAAGGTATATCTTTACAAGTATTTTGGAAAGCCTGATGCTACTTTGGAATTTGTACATAATTTTTAGTTGTACACATGTTAATAGAAGATCTGTACAACGCAGACACTGTGAATGAAACATATTTGACAGTCTTTCCAAAAAGCAGCAGCCACTGGTAGATCTGCAGTAAACCATCCAAAACAAACTGTCACTAAAAACAGCAGTAGGCCACTACATAACAACCACAAGAATTAATTTAACAATTGCAGTGGTTACAGCCTTGTATATTCAGCATTGCACATCCCTGTACCTCTCTGTTTAATTTAACTTGACCTCCACAAGTTTTCATAATTCCATCTAGGTATTTAAGTTGGTATGAAGATCTCTCATCTAGATTTCTCACTTTTATTGCCCTAGTTATTGTAGTTGGCAAATAGTATTACCCACATATACTGCAAAAGTACTGAAAACATGCCTGTAGGTAAGAAATTCCAATAGCTCTCCAGTATGGGAAAGATAATCTCAAGCATTAATTACTGTGCAAAATGAAATGCTGATGTTATATAATCTATTAGTGTTGGCAACAGTAGATTTAGAAATTTTTAAACAAAAATAGGAATCTGCAAAGAAAAAAAGAGCTAAAA
>JAKEPQ010001021.1:20000000-20042500 GCA_024500445.1 Entomyzon cyanotis
ACTGGGTTCACTTCAGTGTATGAATAGGCAAGTATGTGTATTAGAAAAAAATAATCATATAAAGCTTTTAGATCAAAATGCAATAATTTTGATTCAGCAATTCAATAAAGTTTCATATTTTTTCCTAGTATGGGAAGGTGATTTTTTTTGAATGCATGGTGTGAGATTTGGCTTCTCTTGAGGCAGCTCCAAAGCTCATTGGTTAATGTCTCATTTAAGCTTTGGAGATCAGATAAATACACTAATAAACAAGGCGAAGATTTCTGGTTACCTCCTAACGCTATAGAAAATAACACAAGCACCTTCTTATGTTGTGCATGCCGGTCAGTGTAACAATGTCTGATTATGCACCTGTGTTACTGCCGTCTACAAAGAAAATTGACACCCTCCTGAAGCACGGCGAGAAATTGAGAGCAAATTAGTTTGCCTTCTTAAGACTGCTGCTTGGCCAAGGAAGCTGTAATTTTCTTCCTTAAAGTAGTTACTTCAAGCTACAGTAAAGGAAAACAATTAATCTGGTTGGGCTCAGGAATGCAATTTAGAGGTGAAAGACTCCATGTAATATGTTTTTTAACCACATGGGCTACTTTGTTCATGAGTAGCTAATGTATCTCTACACTGTACAATGCAGGGATGTGTAGTAATTTATTAGGAATGCAGCCCAGCATAGTAGTTCTGAACTGCTAGATCAGATGTTGGAAGCAATGCAACTTCCGTGCTACAAAGCATGGTCTATGTCCAGCTGCCTAATCCCCATGTAAGAGGACACATTAGTCTGGGAACACTGCTGTACAAAAGCTGGTGCAATCATTTTAAATTGAAATGAGTTTCATTCAGAGCTTGCTTGGGTGTTTCTCCAAAACTACCTGTGAAAGATAGGCAAGCACTGAATTAAAAGGAAAAACTGGGTTTCCTGATGCACTAACTTGTTTAAGATCTGTTCTTGAATTCATGGGTTTTCCCTGAGTCTGTCTGAGTGCTTTTGTTGCTGCCTATCAAGCACCTGTTTCTTCCTAGTGGCTTTACAAGTGCCTGAAGGGAGTGTTGAAATGTTGAGATCAAGGTGGTTCTCACTCTGTAATCAATTAAGAGTAATCAACAACTTAAAATACAAATGTCATCATTCACTTGTTAAAACCTTCATAGAATCAAAAGAATTAGGATTACAACTCTTCAAATAAACTTGGTGGTAGTGAAAGTAACAAGTGAAAATCTCTGGACTTTCTCTGCTGCTACTAAAGTGAGCCAGCAATGCACATACACATCTCATGTCTCTTTCCCTTCTACATGATAACCTCTACATGAGCACAGATATGCTGGGAGAGGAGAGAAGGTTTGGTTTCATTCTTCTGACCATTCAGTTGTTTATTTATTGTTCCATGCAGTGGTTTATATCTATCGCTTCTGTGAAGTGTGTTGAAAACTTAGGCAGTGAAAATTCTAGCTTATGGTTTTAGTAAGAGTTTGAAAGAATAAGCAGTATTGTTTAAATTAAAAAAAAAAAAAAAAAGTAGATTGGCTTCTAGATTGTAAAAGAGAATGAGACCTGAGTTCTTTAATCTTATTATGATGTTGTTGACCTCTGTGCAAATTATAGTGGTGTGAAGCCTGGTCCGTTGGATACGTGCATGCTGACATAATGAAACTAGCTCAGAGAGCACTGAAGAGCAAGATCCTTCTGTCTGCCTAGTTTGGCCAACTGATCCAGTTACAGTGATTTCACCTCTCCATGGAGTGGTGTACAGTCCTCATTGGTTCTGCTTAAGACGGAAATGCGGAGTGATTTGCACCTCAGTAATGCCTCCAAAATGCAGGAGAGATACGTACTGTGGTTTTTGTGTCTGTGTGATTCTTCTGCGGCAAACTTCTCTACAGTAGTGGTTGCAGTTACCACTGGGCAAGTGCAAATTAGTTCAGATAGACCTAAAACAAGAAGCAAACTATCCTTACAAGAGACAGAGATAGTAGGTCACAGAAGTTACTGAAGGCTTTCCCAACATCGTATTATACAACATCTAAAGTGGCACTTAAACACATGAATGCAAGAGAGAGGTTAATTGAAAAATACATGGAAGAACATAATGATATGATTAGCAAAGAAGCTATGGAGTTCTGAAGTGTGTTGGCAAGTAGGCACCTGGCTTCAAAATCACCTTCACCTGATCAGGTCACTTCTAACTGTGTTATTTCATGCTTTATATGGTCTGCTGTTTGCAGCACACCTTCTGACACATCCAAAATAAGATTCACAGCAGTTTTTTTCTTCTGCAGCTTCTAAAATTTACCATACTATCATAGTATGGTAATACATATAATTTTACTGTATGTAAAACACTGTTTCACTGACAACATATTTAAAGCACATGATGAAAAAGAGGATAATTTTTAACTTGTTAAACTGTTTCATTTATATGGTAGAGTGGGTGCTTGTGGAGGGGTCACAGGTCATGTAAAATCATTATGCTATGGGAAATAAAATTGCACTTCCAAATTGTACTAGCAAAGTTTTAAAACTGTGTTCACCAATCAGCAGGCAGCACAGAAATACTGTTTCTGTTTACAAGATTCTTTCAGCTGTATATCTGATCTGTAGAGAAATTAGTACACTATGCCTTTAATGTTGTTATGACTCAGTATTAACAGTTATAGTTGCGTACTTGCAACAGCAATGAATTCTTAGCTGATGATACACTGAAGATAACACTTTCCACTTTTCAGTTTAGTGGACAATGCCTTTAAACAGATGCCTCCAAGTTTTTATAAGGCTTAGTACACTAGATTGGAGATACCATCTGGTAGTCCTGTAATAAAATAGGGTTTTGGTTTTTTTTAAACCTAGCTGTTAAAGATGTGTTCATGTAATAACGAATGTTTTGAAACTGTGATTCTTGAAAAAGGGGAGGAAGTAGCTAGTAGACTTTAAATTGAGATCAACCCCTGTATATTTGTGTGACTTTAGTCACTTATTTTCATGTCAGATACAGACTCACACTTAGTCGTGTGAATGAGTTCATATTCAGAAGACTGTATCATGGTTATAAGTTGTTTTCTATAGCTTCTGTTGAGCACTGATAAATACACTAGCCATGCTACCATTTTCTGAAGTTACGCTGCCAAAATTGTTGACTCAAATATAAATTGCTTGTCACTTTCCTGATTTCAAATACTTGATACGAGTTGGCTATTCTAAAATCTAGTCATTGGAAAGACATGCAGTAACCATCAGGTCAGCCTCCTATTTCTAGGTGATTGATCCTTGAGGAAACAATGAAATTATCAGACAGTGAAATATGCAAATTGACTTAGTTCAGTCAGTAGGTAAGAAAAGCATGAATCTCTCTGTAGGGAAACTGGATACTGGGGTCTGAGGCAGCATAGGTCTCAGGCAGAAAACAATGAAAAAGGCTCTAAGACTGAGGCCAAAACTTGTGTTCTGGATATGATTCTTTAAGTAGGCAACATGGCAAACTTAGGACAATCCTGCACATTCTTGTGTTTAATGCTATAAATCTGCATCCTGTTCTTCTCAATTGCACATGCAAATATCCATTGCCTCTTTATTTCAAGTGTATCTTCCCGTATCTCTGAATCACAGAGTGGTAATGGTTTTCATTTTGCTTCAGTCTGAAAATGGTCAAGGAAAGAAATCACCTTTACAATAGATAGCCTAGTTTTTGCATGTTAATAACTATAGAGAAATGGCAGCCATTGACTCTGCTGGCAGATGGTGGCCATTTTGCACAGGGCCACCTGAAAGCTGACACCTTTTTGTATGACTCGCAAAAAAATAATATCCAAGAAATTATAAAATCATTATATAGAGTTCTTATAAATGTGATTATAAATGGATCTCTGTTTCTTTTCTGCAGTGGAATGGTCTAGTATTTAGGGAGCAACAGGCTGGATATCCTAACCTGAAGCCTTCCTGCATCTTTTGTTCTCTCTATTCTATTTTCTTCTTCCTTCTCCGACCTCATTCTGAGTCTTGCATTTCTTTTGGAGTGGTGTTCTTCCAGCTTGCGTAATACTTACCCTCTGTGTTTGAGCATCCATATTTTCATGAAAGGCTGTGTATACATACAAGAATTAGTGCCTGTGGGAAAGGTTGTGGGTTTGTGTGTGTTCAAATGCATATGTTCTTATTTTGGAAATAACCAAGTTTTACATATGGATAATGCTGATTTATACTAAAAAATCTGTGATGAAATATCTGCAACATCTCTTTTTAAAAAAAAAATGTTGCCTGCCAAATGGTGGAGGGTAATTGCTTCATAGTCTATATTATTATAGTCTGAAAACCTTCTATAATCCACAGAGTGATTATAATGGAGAAATTAAGATTAGTACAAACTGTGTTGCCTCTTACTATAAAAAAATTAAGTAGATATCTGAGCTAATTCAGCTGTAACTGGTTTAGTTACACTAAATATGATTTTTTTTGTCCTCTTTGACATTATGATTCTGGTTTTACTTGTCACTAACGGAAAATTATGTAGAACTTAATTTTTTATTCATGATATATATGAAAATACTATCTGTGTCTTGAATGTTGGAAAATTGAAACTATAAAACAGTTCACAGCAATGCAATGATATTTCTGTTGCTAAATTTGTTTTCTGACATGGTTTTCTCATTTAGTACTTTGATGTAAGTAGGATTCTCTGTGGAAGAGTAGGATATAATATTCTGGGGCTCTCATTGGTTTTAATCCTTGAAAAGCCTTTACCTGACTAAAATTATTTTGTATACACCACTTTAAAACAGGAAGTATGTCGTCAAGATAATATATTATAACTAGCAATCAACATCCTTGTTGAGTGACAAAATTGCCTGTATTTTATATTCTCAGTGATATTTCTGGGTTTTTTTGTCTATTGGTAGACAGGTGTTGTGGGCCAAAAAGAGAAATCAGTCTCAATTTGCAGCATTTTACTTAGTTTACTGCCAGTTATCATAAACTTTTAATATTGAGTAGGATACTAAAAACACCAACAAAACTTTAAAGAAACACTTAGAGAAACATGCCTCAGTTTCCCTCTGCTCCCTTCTTGCTGGTCCCCAGCCTCCTCACTATACATCACAGTCAGTCTCATGGGTAAGGCAATGGCAACACAGAAGGCTGGGTTTATTGTCTTTCTTGCTTTATTGTTTCTTGCTTTATTCTTCTTTATTGCTGGGTTTCTTTGCTTCCACTCTTCATTGCTTCTTATTTAGCTGTTCAGGCTGCAGTCCTCTCAGAGATGAACCTCCTGCTGTGTCTCCCCCTGTCCCTTCTCAGAGAGCTTTTTACATCACCACTAATTGGGTGTCTCTTTACCCATCCCCTGCTCAGGAGTCTCTTTCCTCTAGCCATGCTCAGTTGGCTCCTTGCTCCCACCCTGTTCAAGAGTCTCCTCTTGTCTGTTTTTCCTTCTCTGAAGGAGGCAGAGGCACCACATGCACTCTGGTAGGCACAGTTTGGCATGTGATGGTTGGTCTGTTCTTGTCCAGCTGAGACTGGCTCAGGAAAGCCCCTGAACCTGTCTAGCACAGGCTGCCCCAGACTCCCACACTCACCTGTGACACTGGTCAGATGTGCCCAGGGCATTGGATAAATACCAGAAGGAGGGTAAATGTCAGGCTACACATGAGCACATTGCATTATGGAGAAACATTCTTCTGTATCTTACTCACTCTTCATCCCTGATTGAAAAGCTGTGTTACTAAGACTGTATAAACATCTTGCATGTATTCTTATTTTCTGTGTTAAGAAAGAATAATAATGGGACACATTTTTACGTTGTCTCTTATCTCCCTCAACTACCCAGTTTTGCATTTCCCCCTTTCTTCTTTGTAAAAATTTGTCTATTTTTCTCTTTCCTTGTGTATAACTTTCATGTTCCTTTTTTTGTTTTCAGTAGAATTTGATACATACCAAACATAAAACAATTGTTTTAAAAATAGTTAAATGTTTTTCCTCCTGTAGAAGATGTAAATGTACTCATTTTTTTTAATGTGGAGATTGTACCTTCCTTTCATCTGAAATCCCAGGGAAGCAAAGGAATGTTTTCATTTGTCTTCTCCATTCAATCACCTAATTTGGGGTTTATCAGAATATTTGGTACTGAAACCACTGGAAAGTAACATTAGTAATTGAACTGTACTGTGCTCTTGTCCGTACCCCGTCCTCTCACTTTGTTCTCCTCCATTGTTATCTACATTACCATGTCTTGCGCTGTTATGTATCCATTTCCTCTTACCTCTACTGTCCATGTTTCTTTCTTTCATTATTATTGCTCTTTGCATTGGGTCCTTCCTTGCCTTCTTAAGAGCTCAGTTTCACCTTGTGACCCTCTCCAGTGGACTACTGGCTGCTTCTCTCATCTCAGTGAAATGAGAAAATGCGGTGCTTCCAAGTAAGCATGGCAGCCGTCTCATGGTGCCAACTCAAAGAGACCTGTTGGGACTGGCAAAATGAACAGAGCTTTGTATCATCACCTCCATTTCCTTTTAAGAAGTGAGAACTGGAACTTGAGATAGCTTATTTTCCCAGAGCTTCCCTAGAGATGTCATTACAGTCTTCTGGTGGGATTCATAGAAAATTTCAGAACAACCTTCACATGTACAAATCATAGATTGCTGTTTGGACAGATGTGTCCTGAATAACTTCCTTTGTCTTTCAATAAATCTAGTCTCGTATCAAATGTCTTTTCTAATTATTCTGAATATTTTGCCATTGTATCTTTATTAAAGTACTTTTGAAATGGAAATCAAGTTGATTTAGAGAACACATTGTCATCAATCAAAAAAATTAGAATTGCTATTTTAATACTAAAGTAATACTAGACATCTTTAGAATATGGCTAAATTGGCTTTGGTGTGTGTGCAACCTCAGTGGTCACTTTTTATCAAAAAAAAAAGGCAGCAATGATCTGCACTTTTCCTTTTTAAAAGCCCATTGTTTTGTTCACTTTAGCATCAGAACATAGAGGTTATTCTTTTGTATTGAGTGGATATTAACCTACCAATATTTCTTTTTTAAGTCACTAAAATTTGTATACATATGCTCCTTTAAGTCCATTCCTCTATTACTTTACTTATCCTTTGAGAAACCAGACTAAATTTCATTATTGAGGGGTTTCCAATGAATGTGCTTTGGTATGGAATAAGTCATGTCTTCTTCACCATGTAATACTATTGTATCTAATGTAATACTATTGTATATAATACCATTGTATCTAGGTACCTCCTCCAGATGGAGTTGAAATTATGAAATGGAGTCTCTTACAAAAAATTGATCACTTTGTAGGCTACTTGCAGTTGACTGATCTGTGTCTGATTAAGGTGAAACATCAGAGACAGAGGGAGCGATGGGTTCTCAGCACATACTGCACCAGATCATTCCAGTATGAAACTGTATATTAATTTACATTTGTCCATACTAACTTGTAGTGAACTGTAAAAACAGTATTTTGCTATTTAATTGAGCTGCAAGGCAGGTATTAGCCTCATGTTTCCTAATATTTTCTTCACAGTTCCTGGAGAGAATGATGCCTGTGAAGGAAGTGTTTAATCCTGGCATCAACCTTGCATCATCCTGTATCTAAGCATCTGTTTTATACTTTAATGTGTTCTTTTTATCCTTTACTGTCTTCTTTCCTTTTATGTATTTGTAGAAAGCCTTATTATTCTTCACTATATTGCTTGCTGTCCCCTCTGATACTCTGCTTTTCTCCTGTGTAATTTTCTTTCTTCACTCCATCTAGCTCCCAACATATATTTTTCCTTTAAATCATTTCTGCTTGATGGTTTTAGTTGCATCAACACTGCATTTTTCATCAATATTTCTTCCGTTGCCTCTTTACTTTTGCCATTTAGTCATCTTGGGATTTTTGTCCCCTTAAAAAGGATGCTGTTCCATTAGATATTTGTTAGTACTTCTTTGAAACAAATCAATTCTTTTCCACACATTGTTCCTTTAAAGTTAATTCTTGACTTTGGTCACCTACTATTTCTTTTGTCCTTAGAAACTTGTAATTTAAAAATTTCTCACTTGTTACCCTTTACATTCTTCTTCACTTGAATTATGATGTAAGAATTGAATGTATTCTGTCGAGTTGTGTTTTCTTTCTTAAGTTGTGAGGCATCTGAGCAATGCAAGGGCAATCCTGTATTCTGAGTAAGTTCATTGCAAATATGGGAGGAGTGGAGACTAACAGAGACTTGTCTGCCTTCTGATGCTTGGTCTGTCCTGGACCATTATGGCCTTTAGTGTGATGTGATGACATATTAGTTTATGCTGGCCTCTAGCCATCCATGACAACACTTACATTTCCTGAACCACCCCTCCCATGCCTGAGGCTTTGAAGAGCATGGTACAGTAGTGCCATAAGCTGATTCTGTGATACTTGCGGAAATTCCTTTTTATGCAGAGGGAATTTCCAGTGATCAAGTTAAACTGCTTTTATGTCTTTTAAGCTGGACTGATGCTTACTTAATTTAGAATTGATTTTTGTATACATTTTCTACACTGTCTACTGTACTGGGACTGTGATTGAGGACTTTAAATGATGCAGTAATATAAATGGAAATGGGATCACGACAAGACATGAGATTTGGGGAAGCAACTTTTGCATGACATTTTTCATATGGGTTTGCTGATGGACAACTGAGGCCAAAATTGTCACCTTAATGGCATTTTAATAAACCAAGTTCTTATGTTTTGTTAAGCCTCCTGTGTGACTTAAACACATTCTTGATGTTTCTCTACTGAAATCAATACAGTTGGTGTATTACCAGCTTTTTCAGAAAAGTAAAAATACTACTGTAGGGAAAGTGTGAGGTGTTCTTTTTTTCTTCAGTGAGATACAACGCTTTCCTCTGAAAACATTATCTTAATATTTAGAATGTTGATAGTGCAACTTAAATTGCACTACCATAACTCTTTTTATGTATCTCTGCACCTAAATGTGTGTTTAATGTTATAGTGTATCCAACAAAGTGATTTACTGTAGGAACCGGAAAAAGCAATTGTGAATGTAAGTTTCTGTTCACATGTAATATTATAGATGCTATGTCCCTAATCCACTATATTACAATACTTACAGATCAATAAAAAATTATACCATGTGGTGTATCTCCTCCTACATTGTACAGAGCAATAGCAAATTTGGTCTACTAAGTTTTTCAAGTGGTGTTAAGTGATACAGCATTTTGTGCAACTAGTACTCACTGTAGCTACACAGACCTGAACTTTTTCAGTCACCACAGTACATATCTTTGTGCCTTGCAGACTGTGGTTCCTTCAAAGCTTCATAGGGAAATCAACATATGGCTAATTCCTTCTGAAAGCACAGTTCTTACTGTAAATCTTACTTCTTGTCTAAAAGCAGTATGAAGCATATAGTTGGTAGTTCATCTTTTGAAAGACAGGTCAGTGAAAATTTGATTTAGACTATATATGTGTTTTGATAGAGAGCAGAGGTTCAAAGTAAGTGGTACTTTTTGATTTAAGAAAGACTCTGAGAGTGACCTGACTCTTCAGTGAAAAGAATATGTCCTATATGAGGGCTAAAAGATTTGGATAAATTACTGTGTTTTACTAGCCATGCAGAAGTAGGTGGACCTTTTTAGTCAGTCATTGTTATTATTCCTCCAGCATCATCATATTTGAATTTGATGTTGCTTTTGAGGGACACTAAAGGCGAATTACAACCATTTTTGCCTGCCTGAGGTTCTGTGGTGCCACATTCTCTGTTCAGATCTTTCACATGCCACTGTGGGTCCTTTTTGTTCCTTGATGAACCATCCTCATGAAAAGTGAGTACTACTTGAGAAGAATTTCTGGGTTTTGATATCCTTATTACTTTTAGCCCAGTAGGACAACTCATCCAAAGTGGCTTAAACTTTGTGCTCTATGAAAAGGGTCTTCTTTGATAGGCATTACATGAGTGAAAGATATATCTCAGAAAGACAGCTCCTTCCCTGCCAGTTGCCCAGGTCTGAAGAGGTTTCTTCTGGAAAAGAAGAAATAGACATAGGCATAGACATAGACATACAGACATAAACATAGGCATAGACATAGACATGTTTCAAGGTACAAAGAGACACCTTCACCGGCAGGTAGCTGAAAATATTACATGCCTTCTCATTCTCTTCTCATTCTCAAGTCCTTGTGAACCTCACAAAGCCATTTTTTGCCCAGCCAATGAAGAATCACTGACTGGTTGAGTTTGGAAGGACCTATGGAGGTCTTTTGCCTCTGCTAAAAGCAAGACCAACATAGAGCATGTTGCTCAGGACTAATCATGCCTAAGACTATTCATGAAAATGACATTGATTTGCTACGTGGAGGGAAGTCTCCCATTCAAGGGTAATTTGTGCAGATAATCAGTATCATTGTCAATCAGCAGATGAAGGACTTAAAAAACCGAAAAAGGAGTCCTAGTTGGCATATAGTTCTGTAAAACAAAAATCAAAATATTATACAAGATTTAAGCCAGCTCTGCACCACATGAACTAAGCTTTGTTAAGAGGGCAAAAACAACCATTTGGAACTAAGAAGGTTAACTTTCCAGCTACTTCAGAATTCTTGTAACTTTTCATAGTAATGAAGCTTCAGTCCTTTATATTAGTGCAGGTCTCTGTCGTGCTATTCCGTGTCAAGATAGCCTCACAGCTGATGGATATCTTGCAGTAGCAAGTTGTCTTCAAACTAAGAATTTCTCTTAATGATATGGGAGTTGCTCTGGTTCAACAAGTTTCAGAGCATTGCCTTTCAAACCTATTACTACTTTCTGTCTGTCAAGATCTATTTTCTCCTTGCCATCACTTCACAAGGACTGCTTTCTGAGCAAGGCAGCTATCAATGCAAGAACCATGATGATAAAATGTTTCCCAGAAAGTCTGAATATTTTTTATTTTTTTACATTTAATTTTCAGATTTTGTAAATTCAGTTTCTTTCCTATGCCTGAAGTTGTTCCATACTGTACAAAACCTTGGTCCTGTAGAATAATCTGGCTTTGAAAGAAAGTATTTGTGATGCTTTGCTTAGTGATTTGTCTATGCCTAAAGTTTATTTTAATTAGTGAAGTGTGAAATAGGAGCAGTGATCTATTTTACTCAAGTTAATAATATATGGTATTACAGAAGAAGGTATTTTGGATTGACTTCCCATTCCTAGAGCAAGCATCATCAACTTCCCATTCCTAGAGCAAGAATCATCAACTGAATGATTCAAGAACTGTTTTTTCTGCAATTTCTGTCCCTGAATTTTTATTCCCAAATAGCTGAATGTGTAGAGAAGCTCTAAGTTAAAAAGTCAGTCTCTCTGCTGTTATCCATTCTCCTAAAGTGTTTATGTGTCTTGGAGACATAATGTATATGGGCTAGATAGCTGAGATGGTGAAGTACATAAGATATCTGTTAATTTAGATGAAAAGAAAATGAAACTATTTAGGCATCAGCCTAAGGAAAAAAGGTCCACTGCCCTGTAAAGGAGACACCTGCTCTTTAAAGAGTGGCTTATCAAGCACAGCAGTATAGAGTTCTTGTGCAGTGCTGATGGATTCTTTGGAAAAAATATAGTACATGTGTTGAAAAAGTGTATTTTAGTTATTTGGTTTTGGGTTTTTTTTTTCCTGAGGAAGTGAGAGTGCGTCCTTTACTTTTTATGCCACCTTTAAAACAAGCAAACAAACACCATTCTCAATTTCTGTTAATATAGGAGAGTTACTTTATATCCATGACAAGATGCAGAAATGTGACTGGCAGCAAATCATTCCTTCTTATCTTGGAGCCTCATTGCACATAATCTAATCTGGCCTGGAATCTGAATGTGAACTGATGTGTGTAGTTGTGTTGGAATAAAACAGCAATAAATAATGGAATATTGAAAAATTCTATACGATCAGAGTAAAAATCCACCTTCCGTTGTCCATAGTATGCATTTCATAAGTTTTGGAGCATGTCTTCTCCTGGGTTTTTGAGAAGAAGAAAAATTGGGCCTTTAAGTCATAAATTAATTTGATTATGTTATACTCCAGTTTCCCAAAGAACCAGGTAGTAGCCAAGGTAAATCAGACTGGCTACACTGACATCAGAACAACTCTGTTCATTTACAAAATCTAACAAACGGTCCAAAATAAGTCTTAAAGTTATTCTTGTCTGGTGTTTGATCCTGCTTTGTTGAAAGGTTTACAAACCTTATAGTCTGGCTCAGACTCTCGTTAAATTTGTGTAGTTTTGCAGTTTGTAAAATGATAAGAATTTATTTAGGCCTGAAAAGTAATTCATATTAGAACTGCATAGAATTTAGAATCCAGGGGTTTTTTTAGGAAGTGCTGGTTTAGGAAAATTCCTTCTCTTTCTCTGGAGACTTGTATTTCTCTCCTGGTAGTTTTTAAAGCATCAGATTTTTCTAAATGGGTATTCATCCTCCATTAAAAAAAAAAAAAGTCAGATTTTTAAAATACTTAACTTTTTTTTTTTTAGTACTTAATACTTAATACAAATTTTAAAAATACTTTAAAAATGCATCTAGAAATAGTTTTTGATATCCAAGACCTACTATATTTTTATCTGTATATATACTGAGAAAATACACCAAAAAGAAGCATGTGGGGAAGCTCTGCCAGCTGAAGACAGGCATCTGCTCTTTTGAGATTAGTTAAAAAATATCTGGATACCAAAGAGCAGATCTTCAATACGATTTTGGCTAACTTAGTTAGCCAAAGAAGCTTAGTTTCAAGAAGCAATGCTTCTTGAAATCTGGCATATTTTACCATGTGGACAGCAGCAATAATGCAGCACAAAGTCCCATCAACTGATTTGTAAATTGCTGTCTATAACGTAGTGACTTTAATGCATAGATAGACCCAGTTTGATGTGAATTTTTCAGACATTCTTGTACCCAAGAGCACGTTACATTTCATTTTCACTAATTAAATCTTTGCTTATTAATTTGAATTTGAATCTAAGGCATTGACATTCATAATTTTATCATGTTGATTGGCTTGATTGTATGATTGCTTTGCAAGAAAGGAGGAGGTTTTACAATTATGTTTGTATTTGGATTTAATTTGTATGGTAAGTTAAGTATTGGACTTATGGAGAGGAATGTGCAGAATGTTTTATTTACTCTTGCAAAGACTATGAGTACATAAAGCATCCAAATTTGATCTTTGGAAAACAACTTCAGAAAATAAGGCATAAACTGATGCTTATTGTCTCCCTTAATAGAGTCTTCCATCTGGTTATTTGCTAGTTCTATATTTAGGTAATTTCAGTATTTATTACTTGATTTCTGGTCATATTTATCTTTCTTGTCCTTACTATGTCCTTACTACATGTAATATCTTTGTTTTGTTTTACTTATGTATTATCAGTGTCCTATTCCTGTGAAAAACTCCACATTTTAAATTTTTTGGGTTGTGTTTGCCAAAATGAATGTATTTTCTTCTGTGTCTGAGAAGCTATAGAAAAGACATAATAATTTAGCTTTTCCATGTGGACAGATATGACATATTCTTTCAATCTGTTGATGTTTTGGGGTTTTTTTCTTTTTTCCTGTAGTGCCAAAGCAGTGCTTTAGAGCTAGGAGACATAAGATGCCATAACAGACAGGTTCTAGCTGTTCATAAATAGTGCCTTTCACTACCAATTGTGATAAAAGAAAAATGTGATGCCTCAGCCATATCAGATACTTTTATTTTTATGGATTACAGCTCTGGACAGATGTCTTCTGTCTCTGTATGCAGAAGAGGTTACTTATCATTTCCCCACCATTTTGCTAGTGGAAAATTTTTTTCTGAATGCTGTCACTTTATTTCAGCACAAATTTTCCAGTTTTAAGTTAATACAGCTGTTTGGGGTAGAGGAATTTTGCTTTTATTTGTTTTATGTGAATGAAAAACAGTCTTAGCAACTATTTAGGGAGCAGGATAACCTCCCATTGAGAGCAGGTGGTATGGCTCTGGAAGGGGATATCAGTGTATCACCTAAGATTACTCTCTTTCCACTTACACATGAGGAAATATGAAGGAAACTGGAAAATCTTTTCTTAATTCTGTGACTAAGTAAGGCATGTCTGAAGAACTTCTATTTAAGTGCATATGCTAATTATAGAGGAAGTAAACAGGTATTTAACATGGGACCTTCATATTCTCAATGACATTAGAACGTTTCTGTCCCCATGACTGCAGAAAAAATTATATTGCTTTTTGTTGTCTTAGTGTGGCAACAAAGGGGGGAGGAGGGAAGGAAGGAGAACACTGGAGTAGGTACATGAAATTTTGTGTGTCAGTGTTGTAGGCCTAATATGATGTTGATCTATGCACATTGTTCAAATGTGAGGTTGTACCTGTCTTGGTTGGGGTAGGGTTTATTTTCTTCATACTGGCTAGTATAGGGATATGTTTTGGATTTGTGCTGAACACAGGGTTGATAACATAGAGATGTTTTTGTTATTGCTGAGCAGGGCTTACACAGAGGCCTTTTCTACTTTTCCTACTCCATGCCAGTGAAGAAGTTGGGTGCTCATGGGAGTTTGGGAGGAGACACAGCCAGGGCAGGTGACCCAAACTGACCAAAGGGATATTCCAGATACCATATGACCTAATGATCAGTTTATAAAGTCAGGGGAAGAAGGAAGAAGAGGAGGACATTCAGAGCGGTGGTGTTTGTCTTCCAAAGTCACCGTTACTCATGATGGGGCCCTGCTCTCCTGGAGATGGCTGAACACCTGCATGCCCATGGGAAGCAGTGAATTAGTTCCTTGTTTGTGTCATTTGGCTTGTGTGCACAGTTTTTGCTTTGCCCATTAAACTGCCTTTATCCTAAACCATGAGTTTTCTGCCTTTTGCCCTTCTGATTTTCTCCCCAGTTCTGCTGCTGTATGACTGAGGAAGCATCCATGGGCTTGGTGGATGGCTGGGGTAAAACCATGACAAAAGTGAAACAGGTTTCAAGTCACACAGGACCTAGATGAAATGGTTTAATTAAAGGCCAAGTAAAATTATGGTGTAAATCTTAGAGAAACTTAAGACTAGCCACTTGGAACAGTGACTATCTTGGATTTAGTTGCTTTGGCAAAGAAACAGTATATATGTTGTCTAGTATTGCAGATTTCACACTCACTTTTCAGTGTTTCCCTGTAATTTTTGGAAGACTTAAAGGTTATTCAGACTCTCTGAGAAGAATTGCATTGCAAGTAGAATTTGAGTGATTACTAGATAGATATGATTAAAGGTACTGGAGGGATGAGTTGAGCATGTAGTCTGTAGTAGCAACCCACTGCAGAAACCATTTTGCTACAGGTCCTTAAAGTCCCACTGTCTTGTGGAGTAAAACAGTACTTCATGAATGATCTCTGGAGTGGAAGATATAAATTTCTTCCAGATGAAATTACAGCAATGAGATAGGGATAGGTTCAACCTAGGGAGTTTGGCAGTCTCACTGAGCCTGTTGGTTGTGGTAAAAGTGGAAGTCTGGCTGAAGTTTAGTTTTTTCCAAACTGAAAAGCTGTGTAAAGTGCAGTTTAGCGCTTTTGTGTTAATCTGGTCGACAAGATCACTCTGAATGCTTTAATTTATAAATCTAACCTAAACATATCTGTAAGATATGCCTGCTTGCCAAGTGAGTGTGAAATATAAGTATGAAATATAAGTATGAAAAAATGTGGATTGAGAGAAGGGCATGCATTCTTGATGTAAAGATGGCACAACACTGGCAGAACATGTCTGTACATGGAAAATACAGACAGAAAACCTAGAAAGATTTAATTACAATACACAGAAGATGCATAGTACTTGCAGAAATTTTCATCAGTGGGTTGTTTGCTATTTCTGAAAATATTTATTCCATGTCTATAATGTGTGTAATGTAATATGTCCATTGGCCAAATTTGCCTCTCAGGTAGTATTACCATGTCAAAGAAATTTGAATGTATTTCAGGAAAAAATTCAGCCCAAAATATTCTTTTTCAATTTTATTAATCTGTTTTATAGATTAATCTGTTCACTCAGGAGAGGGAATGAAAGGGTAATTACACTGCTATGTTGTTGTTTTAGAACAACTCTACCTCTACCTGCTGTGTTGTTCAGTCTTCTTATGCATAATACCATTTTTCATAAACTTATCAGCAATCATGTATATGACACTTCTGTATTACTTAGCAGAAAATAATTTCAAATAGCTTCTTCATTTGTTCAGTGGCATAGACTTTCTTGATGTGTATTTAATCCTCATGTTTCAGTTTCCTAGCTACAGGGTGGATAAGACTTTTTCTGCCCCTCCTGCCTGTGTCTCATCTGTCTGTACAGGTTGCCCTTGGCAAGAAGAGTTTCCTTTGTTCTGTGAGTGAAACCTAGAAACATTAGGGTTCCTTCCTTGGTATTTCTAGACACCTGCCAGTTCCTCTGAAAGCGTATAAGGTCTCCCAATTATTACTTGGAGGAGAGCTTTCTGTATCGCCTATGCTTTAGCTTCAAATTTGACATATAAAAAGAATTCTCTTCTTCCCCATAGGTTTCCCCACACCCTTTTCTGTATTCAGCTGGTAATACAGATGTACGCAGTGCTAAATTAAACATAAGGTGTATATTTTTTTATCTGTGTTAGTAAACTAATAGTCAGGTGTTTCACATACCATACTGTGGAAATTTCTGTTGCTTGTGCATGGGATTTGGGGCCTTCAACTGGAGGTGGCAGTGAATTTTTTCTTAGATGAATAAAAGGGTAAGACCACAAAAAAGTTAAAATGTAAAAAGGCTTCTTGCTTATAGCCTGTTTGACATGAGGTTCATGAAAGGTGAGAATAAAGCACATTAATTAGTGGCTAATAAGTAAACCACTGCCTTGATAGATAGGAACTCTGAGACTTCATCAAATTACCCTCACAAAATCTCTTACAAAGGGACTAATTTACAGGGCTGTAGACAGTAACAAAGTATTTCTGTAATTACTGTTGAGAAGAGTCCCTTGTTCTTTGCTGCTGTCACTGAGAGTAGTAATTCATAATCTTTTAGGAAGACTTGTTTTTATTTTGTTTATTCACAGCAAAGTTTTTTGCTCTCTGATGGCATGACATGTGTGGTCCTTTTCTGCTGTCAGCAATTAAAGGTGGTCTCAGCTGAGCAAAAAGGCTTTGTGACATAGGGAACATTTGCCTGAAATACTCCCATGTGAGCCATGGGCTTGGTTACACTCTGAACGGGTGAAAAAAACATGACTTTTGTTAGAATGACAGGCAAGCGGCAGAAGCAGTTTAACCCAAATCCTTTTGTAGATATTGGAAAGTCATAAGCCTAGAGAAGACACTGGCACATTCAACATGCTGTGTGATCTGGGACTCTGTTGCTTGTATCACTGTGTGAATGTGTGTACAGTGTAAACATTTTATGAAGTGCAGTTTCTGATCCATCGGTCTGTCTGGGCAAGAATGTCCCTTGATACTAAAAAGAACAGCAATCAGGACAGAATTGGTCAATGCGGCATGTCTAATGGTAGGAAGATATTTGAAGGACTCACTACAGACACAATAGGCTCTCTAAATAGCCTCTTTGCACCCAGAGTCTTATTGCAAACAGGTTCATTAAGGAGAGACATTCTGACACACAGCATCACAGTAATGAAAGTAGCTCTGTTTTTCTAATATTGTGTCTTGCCACTTCAGTTATGCTGCTGGTACAAGATTTCCCTTGTGTTGTTGTATATTTCTCTAGAAAAAGAATCACTCTTCATAGAATATACAATTATTTTGTACAGGAATATATAACTCATACCTAAGAATCTGTCCTTCCTGTTTATGTGCACTAGTGCAAAAATAATTGGCAATCACATCTTCAAAAATGCTTTTACCTTTGATTTGAAAGGCTTATACATGTTAAAGTGGTTATAACACAAAAAAATATATATACATACAGTTGTAATATACTTTCATGAATATACAAAATCAAATAAAATTTTTTTCATGACCACTTATAAAATGAATATTAGTAAACTTTTTTCCCCGTGAGGTACCATGGTTTGTTTTGCTTCTTTTCTTTAGGCACTGAAGTATAAGTTCATAGGGAGGAAAATCAAAAGGTTATAGTTTATCCTACTTTACATATAACTGGTGTGTGACTTAAGGTGTTGGATTGGCTTAATGTATACTTTGAACATTATGACCATGGGGGGAAAAAAGGTAATATTGGTTTAAAAGTGGATATGGAAAATTTAATGTGCTCAAGTGGGAACAATGGCATATTAAAAAAAAAAAAATTCATGACACAGATCTAATAATTCACTTGCCCCTGTAGGAATGGGGTATCGGCTCTGATGCTGCTTGGTAGTTTATTTTTATATACACTCCTGGTCCCTGCTGTATATATCCTTCGTATGGGTTCCAGAGAAAAGAAAGAAAATAACCTGTAGGGAAATCAGCTTAGAAACCTTTCATTAAATACATTGTGTTTCATATCATGTCGTTCACAAAATCTCCAAGAAAGATAGAAAGTGTTATCAGACTGCATGTGTAAAATACTATATTTGAATACTATAATTTGCTGTAAGATTAAGGACCAAGGGTATAGACATATTCGTTATTTCATTATTCACTTATGCTTGATGGATAATGCTTTGGGGGTTCTTTTCTTTTTTTTTTTTTTTTTTGCCTAGCACAGATATGCAGTTTTAACTTTCTATGTAATGCTGCTGAAAACATTCCTGTTACCCTAAGCTTTACTGTCCTGCTTGTTTGCTTTTTATTATTCTTTTGGAGGGGTTTTATACTGTTTTTAAGTTTGTTTGTTTGTTTCTCTGTTTGTTTCACAGGCATATGTATTAGTTTACATGTAGCTAAATTGTATTGTATAAAAGAAATATAAAATTACTTTTTTGGCATAAATAGGTGAATGGTCTATTTGTGATTGGAAGTTATTATTTGTTTTGTCTCAAGGTAACAAAATTGTGACTTTTGTTAACCTATGTTGAAAAACAGGGTTGTCAGAGCATGTTTAATAGGGCCTTCAAAAATCTGTCACCATTTTTTTGGCTGTTCATGAAGCATAGCTTAGTAAAGCAAAATTTGGCCTGTGAATGCCTTCTGCACACAAAAAAAGTTCATTAAACAACAAAAAGCATACCTAATTTGCTGAATACATTATGGATTTTTTTGTTAAGTATTATTACATGTTAAATTGTGCATTTTCTTAAGTGGAGTTAATGGGTGCAGAAATCCAGCTGCATTTGCACAAGTACAATGTAAGTGCTTGTACTACTGTTGTTTTAGTTTGTGGAGGGCCTGAAAATGCCTTGGTGTTGTGGTGGTGTTACTGATAATGAGCCTCTTACTCTTCCCCTATTTTTCTTCCCTCCTTTCCCTATCTGCTTATATATAAGTAGATTTCTCTTTCTTCTTATTTTGCCTAATTTAATATTCATCAGAGGTTCTCATACATAAGGAGTGGCATGAACTACAATGTTTTTCCAAAGACCACAGGCTTAAACTCCACCTAATTCATGCAGAAAAGGTGGCTCCTCTGCCTGTTAGCTCCTCTCTGGCTGAGTGGTACAGTCTACCATGTAAGTTATGATTCTGTAACAGTACAATGTTGTCTGAGTTCCTCTGTGTTCATTGTGTAGTGCTACAGGAAAGAAAAAAAAAATGATGTGCCAACACACATGGGAGATACTAGGTGTCCTCTCAGCTGTCCTGGTACATAAGATTGGCATCCTTTGAAGAATAATCATGACAGATGAAAATGGAAGTAGTCCCCTCATGCCTCCAGAACTTGTTCTCCAGGAGTAGTAATACCACTGAATTCTGTTTAACCATGTGTTTTTTGTCATCTAAATTACTGGGTAACTACCATGACTCCTTTCTTTAGCCATCTATATTAAATCATTGCAATGGACATTAAGTGCTATAAAAATTACTGTTTGGGTATTAACAGATGTATAGCACTCTATCTATGAGCTGGACAGACATAGAATCTTTTCCTTCTTCCCCCCACTCCCTTGTGTAGTTTTCTTTGGTTTTTCACTGTGTGAGGAAAGTGGTCTCCAAGAAGCCAGCCTTGCATATTGTATTTAGTGTAGTGAGGCTTAGCCAGGTCTGGTTTCTTTTAGTTCCATGTTTGTTAGTCAGCTTCCATGATTTCTTTGTTGCAAATGCACACACTTTTCCTCCAGACGCTGACTGTTTGTAGTAATAGATACCTGCTAAAACAACCTGGGGAGTTCTGAAACAGGTGCTTGGATTGCTCAGACCTTAACATTATATTTAGCCCTGTATTCCTTTGAGAAAATATGAGAAGGAAACTATCTTGAGGTACTGTCAACAGCCCATGCTAGTAAACTGACAAATCCTGTGTTTTGAGCTATAGGTAGGTTAAATATTTGCATTTCAAACAAGCTGTGCTTCTTGTCCCAGAGCTATGTTATTCAAATCTACGCATCATTCATATAGCGGGCTTGACCAGATGCATATAGATAGAAAGTCACTTTAATGACCTGTGTGGGCATTCTGAGGCAGCAACATATGGTGGAACTGGAATCACAAAATCATGGAATGTTTGAGGTTGGCAGGGAGCTCTGGAAGTCATTTTGCCCCACCTCCCTCCTCTGGCAGGGTGGCTTGCATCACCAGCATCCTGAACTCCAGCAAATCGTGGTCACTGCAGACAAGGCTGTCTGCAACCTTCATATCTCACTGCAGACAAGGCTGCCTGCAGCCTTCACAAGGCTACATGATGTAGCCTTTCCTTATTTGTGACTATCAGGTCCAGCACAGCACCTTTCTATGTTGGTTCCTCTGTCATTTGAGTCAGCAACTTTCCATCAGTGCTCTCCAGAAACCTCCTGAATTGCTTATGCGATGCTATTTTGTTCCTCCAGCAGTTATCTGGGAAATTTCTCTTGCATGAAGACCAGGGCTTATGACTGTGATGCTCCTTCCAGTTATTTTCTGAAGTCTTCATCCACTTGTTCTTACTGAAGGCAGCCTACAGTGGACATCCACTACAATGTCACCTATATTGTCTGCTTCAGGCAGCTGGCCAAGCACTTTCAGAGTGGGCTGACAGCCTGGCAGATTACATAAAGTGTGCTGCTTTCCTTTGCCACATGCTAGCAGTCTTTTTAAGAGTTAATTTAATGCCAGTGTTTTACCATGCAGCTGTTGCTTTCAGGCGAGTCACAGGAAAGCAGAAGGCTCTTTGCGCCTGAGATAGCAACCATGATATTTTAATTTGTTTATTGCTGTCATTTTAGACTGGCTTTTTTTTTCCCCAATATCAGAAAAGGCAGCTATGCAGGCTTTTAATCTTTGTATAAAATTCACCTCTGCTGTGCTTACTAAGTGGTATTGACAGCTGATGATGACAGAGAAGGTGGGAAGTAATAGCTAGTGGTGATTTTGCAGGTAGCTTTTCCTTCCACTCGTCACTATCATTCTACTTCTCTGTACTCCCTCTATTTCCTATCCTCTCTCCTGTCTTCCTTTCTTTTCATTCTTCCCTCCTCCATCACACTTCCTCTTTTTCATCTCTCTCCTCCTCCTCTCTTTTCCTCCTCTCTTCTTCCCAGAATTACAAAATTACAGACTGCTTGAGGTTGGAAGGAATGAACCTCTGGAAGTGATCTGTTCCAACCCACCCCTAGAGCTGGTTGCCCAGGATCATATCCAGATGACTTTTGAATATCTTCATCCCTTAAGATAACACCACAACCTCCCTAGGCAGCCTGTGCCAGTACCCAGCGACTCCCACAGGGCAGAGTGATTCCTGATGTTCAGAAGGAACATCCCATGTTTCAGTTTGTGCCCATCACCTCTGGTCCTGTCACTGGGCACCAATGAAAAGAGTCATCCATCTTCATTGTGCCTTCACATCAGATATTCAGACACATTCCTGAGATCCCTTCTGAGCCTTTTCTGCCCTAGGCTGAACACTCCTGCTTCGTTCAGCCCTTCCTCATAGCAGAGATGCTGCAGTCCCTTAATTATTTTAGTGGTCCATGTGTTTCTGTCTCATACCTGGAGGCCCAGACCTGATCACTGGATTCAGCAGTGCTGAGTAGAGGGAAGGGATCACCTCCATCAGTCTGCTGACAATGCTTTATCTAATGCAGTACACCGTTGCCCTTCGTTGCCACAAGTGGCATTGCTGGCTGATGGTTAAGTTGGTTTCCACCAGGACCCCACAGATTATTTTCTGCAAAGCTGTTATCAACTAGTTGTTGCCCATCATAGGCTGTGGCAGGTGGTTGCTCCTCCCCAAGTGCAGGGCTTTGTACTTCCCCCTTTCGAACTTTGTGAGGCTCCCGTCAGCCCGTTTCTCCAGCTTGTTGAGTTTGTGCCAGATGGCAGCACAACCCTCTGGCATATCAGTTCTGTGTTATCTGCAAACTTGCTGAGGGTACCCTCTGCCCCATCACCCAGATGATTAATTAAAACATTAAACAGGATTGGACACGGCATTGACCCATGCAGTATACTGCTATGGTTACCCTTCTTTCCATCCCACCTTCTCTTCCTCTACTTGCCCCTTCCCTATTTCTCTCATCTCCTTATTCCCTTTCTCTTCTGCTTCACACTCTTGCCTTTTCTCTCCTTGCTCTTCCCTTCCCCTTTTCCCCAGTTGATTTCCATCTGGTCCTAAGTTTTGAGGTCTTTGATAAACTTAGTGTTCATGCAGTGACTTGTACTGCTCACATCTTTGATTTAGGATGCTTGACTTAGGCACTACTGTATTACAACAAACATCAGAACATCAGTGAGAACGTCTGCTTTACATATGCTGCCTTGCAGCCTGATTTAGAGAAGCCAGGGGTTTGGCTATGTAGGCTGGGAGCAAACTTTCAGTAAACTATTCAAGAATTCTATGTATTGGTATTTTTCCAAGTTGTTTTACATTTTCTATTCCCAGCACCTTGGTTTCCTTTCATTCCTCAATATTGCCAATGGTAGTCAAGAAATTCTGAAAATGTTTGCATAAAGAGTGGGAATGGCTAATGATTGACCTTTGGAGCAACCAACTAAGTAGTTGTTTTTTAAAAAGTACATTATTTGACACAGTATGGACTGGTGCTGCACAAACACCAGGAGATTTGTTAAATTATACTGGAAAAAGCAGAGCAAGAGAGGCATCCTTTCCCAGTTTTCCCCTATGTTTCTCTGTTTTGGAGACACAACTAAAATTTTCCTTTAATATATTTATATTTGTGTGTGTCCATATAAGAAAAGACATTGTTATACTTTTCATTCTCATGTACTTTGGAGGTTCTGCCCTAAGGTGGTACTAATAAATACTGTTGTAACATAGTTGTAAGGGCTCTTATGCTTTTTTTTAACATGCTCTTCCCATCCTCTCGCTTTTCTTCTGTGGTGTGGTGTCAGACACGGCTTTAAAGCTGTCTAAATTAGATCATGTTTTCACAGTGTCTTACAAAACTCGAAGATGGTCGGGTCTGTGAGTAAGAGAAGAAGACACTTCTGTTTTTGAAATAAACTTAAGCTCTTCAGCAGGTGCAAGAACCCTCAGTGCTCCAAGGGGAAGTTTATGAAAAGTTGAAATAAATTAACCTCAATTAAAAGGAATATTGATTGATAGTTACCGAGTTAAATATGATACATTGCTCAAGAAAAAACTCTACATTAAAAGAACATTAAATTTCTGATGGAAAATGCTAAACTGAAGAAATTTGCCACAGAGGGTGAAATGTAAAATTATTTACATCTCCTTCTACTATCTAACAGTAATAGGACACAGTACAGAATTAGTTAAGAGTATCCCCTATTGAGAAGAGGAATTAGGATTCTTCTGAGTGTATTCTCATCTTGTTTTGCTGAGATTTTGTTGCTCCGCAGTCATTAAATATGTCAAACAGAAAATCTGGGCCCTTTCAATTATGAATATCTCTTTTGTGTTTTTCATTAGATTGTGCTTAGTTTCTTAGTTTTTTTTCCTCTGAGATAAAATTCTTTGAGGTTCTGTAAACAAATAATGATGGTTTAAACAGTTATCAGTCATGTAAGGAAATAATCTACTAGACAGTAGAAAAAGTCATTTATATACACAATATGTGTGTGTGTGACTGAAACCCTAGAGCTTCAGCTGTAATTGACACCAATTGGTCTTATCAATTAAAAGTGAAGAACAGCAAAATCATCACTTGCCTTTGACAACCTTTATAGACAGTTAAGTTTAATATTTGCCCATGAGGATCAGTGATAACAGGTAACATTGTTCATACATTTACTTTCAGTACTTTTCAGGTTGGCACTGCTCTTCTGCATCATCTGCTGACACATTGCATTCAAGAAGAACATGTTTTCGGTTGAAGCTTGCTCTGCACAGTGTGCTGCGCGAGAAACAGTGTTCCTTTCTGCAGCATAGGAGATAGATCATGCCAATCACAATCTGAAACACCTAGTGGGGATATTTTTAACAGTTAAATGTGTAGATTCCTTTTGAAATATATATACTCAGTTCTGGTAAAAAAGTGAATGTAAGTAGGATAAATAGGTTCTTTTGACTCCCTACTGGGAGCAGCTGCTGTTAAGACTGGGAGTCAAGGACTCATCTTCTCCATTGGGAATCTGCAACTTTTGTATTTTTTTTCTTCTGACTCTGTCTAGAGCGAAGAAGAAAGGGAAGTGATAATTCCTTTGGAAAGCCACATTTCACAGCCATCTGCTAGGTGATAATACATGTGTTCCCAGAGAATTAGCATGGTTGAATCCCATTGAGTGGAATGGCACAGCTATAAGCTCAATGAAGCCTTGCCATAAAAAGTGACAGTCCTTTGAAATGTAAGCACTGTGATACTGTTTGTTCAATTTATTTTAAGTGGAGTTTCTTTATGGTAATTTAATATCAGAATGTCTTTTAATAACTCTGTGTTACATAGAAATGTATTTATTTATGAGAAAGCCCTTAGCCAATGCAGAGAGATGGTTTTGAAGGCCAAAGTAATTTTTAGTAATACTTGAAATGAGGCCCCATAGTGACAGAACAGTGTATGACATAGCTGTAATAAATCTGCAAGTTGTGAAGCAGAGCACAAATGTTTACAAAATTAGAGTAGGACTGTAAATTGAGAGTTGTCTTCTGCGTGTTAGTCTAAATTTAAGAAACTGAAGAATCTGAACTGAGACAATGTTTCATGGCAAAAGCAGGTGTTCTGCTCTGTCTTTCAAGAGTGGCTGATGAAGCTTTGAAAGTTAAAAGAGGGAAGCTTTGAAAGTTAAAAGAGTGCATGTGGCCACAACAGGTATGGGGTTAAGTTGGTATGCATGGATGACAGAAATATTTATTATTTGGAAGGGTGGCAGGGATCATGGTAACAGAGTGATGATCTGCGATGACCCATGTCAGTGCTTTTTGTCAGTGCAGACAGCAGGTTATGCCTAAGTGTTAGCATTGATAAAGCAAAGCCAAGCAGTCAGGAGGATTTTGTGTTTAGTGGTCAGGTCTTGAGACTTTTTCACTTAAAGAGAATGAGTAGGGAACAGTGGGAGTAGGGCAGAACAAGGTGGGGAGAGAGAGAGAAGGTCAGGGAATAAAGAATTTGAGACACTCTCCTTATAACTAACTTTGCTGCTATAGATCTGTATCTGTGATTTTCCCACAGCTGTAGGAAACCATTTGTTTCCATGACCTATCTGCCATCTCTTTTCCTAGTCTCACTTAGAAAGTAGTGAAAAAATCACTTTTCTCAGTGTGTTGGAACAACTATAAGAGTTTTCCATTGCCACTGTTCATCATCTGTGTCCTAGTAAGCACTTAAATACTGCAAGCTTGATGAATGTTGACTTCATGTATTTGCTGCTGTTGAGTTTCTTAAGCAAGAAGGTGGACTGTTTGGTTGTGACTGTCAACTGCTCAGATACAACCTTGCTGGAAAACTGTTAACTTATTATAGTATGGGTTTCTTTGCTTTACCTGTGGTGCCAGATCAGTATTACTTTAGATGGGATATGTTTTCACTGTATTCCTGCAATGGCCTTAGAGGCACCAGTGGTGGCATCTCCAAGGCAGGTGGGAAAGCAGTGGGGAATGGCAACCCTGCAGTGGAGCACTGGCAGTTAACTAAATCTGGATTCCACATAAAGTTTGGGAATCTCACAAACTGCTGTATGATGTATGTACTTAATTTTATTTCCTGTTATTTCAGTTGAAGGAAATTTGAGACTTTTTTAGACAACAGACTGTTTGCTACGGTCACAGATCAAAGCTGGCAGTTGCAAGAAAACCCAACAGAAGTATGTTTCAAGTGAAATAATAAATCATTAGGTATATGGAGGATTTGATTTGTGATCTAAGATGTGTAGCACTGCACCTATAAAACAAAATGTTCTAATATGTTAAAATTTTCTCACAAAAGCCTTAAATCTAGAAAAGTGTATCTGAGTAATCTTACACCTGCAAAGTAAGGGATTGAATAGCAATGCATATATGTGGAGATAAGGTTTTTGCACTTTTTTTAATAGGAAATGTTATATCTGTCAGCATTTAGGCAAAAAGCACAACCATTTGCCCAACTGTTTGTTTTCATGTGCTTTGTGAATGTATGTCCAAACCTGTGTACATAGCTCCCACAGCTTTACTCTCAATGTACATAGTTTTGTTTTCAGTGGAAAAAACAAATGTTCAGAGGCTAAGAGTTCATGGTGTATTAACTGAAAATAAAATTGACTTAGTTCTCTTAGATATATTAGAGGAACATTCTGTGCTGTGTCTCAGTTTTCTATAGGCAAAAATAAAATCTGCAAGCCCATTGGAGTTTTAAATATTATATAAATGTCATACATAATCATAACAAATATGCAAAATGTTTTCAAATATTTGTATTGTGTGGAAGCAATTACTGGCACCAACTGTATCACACACCCCTCTGATGGGCTAAGGCCAAAAGAAATGAAGGTCTCTAAAAGAAATTACTTTGTGTAGGCGGGAAAAGAGTGAGTTTTTACTTTAATTGTGGAGCAACATAGAGCCATAGTTTAATGCAAATCACATACTCTGTAACACAAATGAAAACTAAAAAAATTATTCCATGTTAGGCTTCTGTTAGTTTTTCTTTTCTTTCTTGTTATTCTCTGTCACAGAACTTTCAAAGGAGACTATTGCATTCTCATAGTAGAAATCTTAAAGTTTTGATGGGTAAAAATCTAGCAGGAAGTTACTTCTCCCTTTGCGTTGCAGCCAGCTCTGTGGTTGCAAAGATAGTGCATTGCATTTATTTTCAGCATGTTAATTTTACTTCTAGTAAACCTGCACTGCCTCTCGTGCTTCCATTTCATATCTGTAAGTTACTGTGATTGCTCTACCAGGTCTACCAGGTGCTTTTTTCAGTGATGCATTTGCAATTGTGGGTGTTCAGAGCAGTGTTCTCTGGAATTCTGCTTTCTGACATCATTGAAACTGTCTATAACACATGGTTTGTACACATGGAATGAAACAAGTACTCCATATTGTCTACTTCAAATAGATGCTTATTTTCATTCCGACAAATACATTCTCATGTGTTACTGGCTTTCATATTCCTTACATAGCTCCTTCCTCCAAACTTAGGCTCTTGCAGATCTTTGTAAGCTTCTAAGGCTTGCTGTCTTAGGAGCATTCGTACCCCTTGTGAAGCCTGAGTGCCTTGCGTGCATAAATTATGTCCCCTTCTTCCATGTCAGCTGGTCTAATGAAGAACATAGCCTTTTCTGACAACTTCTCTTTTTCTGTCTTTTAAAAGAACAAGTCTGTCTCTCCTCATGCCTTGGCCTCTTGATGTTGGCAGCTGTGCTACCTTACTGCACACAGAACAAAAGCCTCAGGAGTCAAACCCAGAATATTTCACCAACTCCTCCGTAAAACTGCAACATCACTTCTCTGAGGAAATACTTTTTCAGGGTCTTTCCTGCTGTGACTTGTCATAGTAAAATACTGACAGTTCAGATTTTCCCCAAAAAGATGTAACTATGGTGTTCTTTCTTTCATGCACATGCACTTGAGTTGTGATGCTGCCCCTTTGTTGTCATGTGTGATCATGTGTGTGGTATGTTCTGCATGAAGCAATATAGCAGGTAAATTCTGAATAAGGGACAATAGTTCATTGTGAAAGTTCAAAGAAATTGTTAGATTTGGCTCCCTAATGTTTCCTGTGATGATATAAGTCATCTAATAAATCTCGATGTGAGACTCATGGTTTGTTAAAATCAACAATTAGAAATTCACAGGCAAAGGGCATTGTATGTTTTGATCTATAGGCTAGTAAAGCAGCATCTCTGAATGCTGCTACTGAAATTGGAGGAGCTTTTCAAGGAAAATGCAGTAGCAGTGTGTCATTAACATCGTATGTCAGTGGAGACATATGTAAGCATTATGGGAGAAAACTTTGGATAATACAGTATTGGGACTGTGGATTATGCAGCCCAGTACAAACTAGAAAGCTGAAAGGAGAATAGAGAAGTAGATGAATAGTTCTGTTAGGGCATGAGTTGTGCAGAGGAGATTTGGATCAGAATTTTTTATACTAAAATGAGACATAAATGACACTATTTGTATGTGTATGGGCATTAGTAAAAGTATCTGTGGGTATAATGTCTTACTGAAGACTACACTTTTGTGATTTTTATGATCATCAGAATCTCTGTAAGCCTGTAATTTAGTTACCCATCTCAAATTATCAGAAAGAATATAGGGCAGTGTGGATAAAAGAACGAGTACAAACCCTTGTCCTACCCCCTCAAAATTCCTTCTGAGCTTCAGGGTGAATTCCAGTTAATATTAAAAAAAAAAAAAAAAAAAAAAAAAAAGGCACTCCCTTTTGGCTGGAAAAGAGAAATTTTAACTCGTGTGTGATTTAACAGTCAATGACACTGTGTGGGTGCATGTGCATACACACATATTTACATACACATACACACAGGCAGATGGACTCACAGACACACACTGGTTGGGCAGATACTGGAGTCATGCTTTTGAATTTTTTTTTGTTTGGTGGGATGAACTATCTGTGTTTCATATAGGGTAAAATACTTATTAAAGTAATTATTAAATTATTCTTGAAGTAGTATTTGTCACTTGCACAAGTAATTTGCCTGTAAGTAATTTTTTAAATGCAAATATTTTCTGTATCTGTGTTAGATAGATGAAGTATAATTCTGACTTTAGATACAGCTTAAAGACACATCCTGAGAAGTGACTTGTAAATTTGGTTTCCTGATTTAGGACCTGTCAAGCTCTGATTACTCTAACCATTCACCGCTGCGACAGAAGTCAGCTCGAACAGCAAATCAGTACCTATGAGCATTCAATTAGGCTCCCCAAAACTGAATCCCTTTAGGAGAGACTGTGTGTTTTTCTCTGTGAAGAGGTTGTGTGATATGCTATTAAATTGGCCTGAATTGGAATATAATACTGTTTATTTCTTGCTTTCTTAGTCCACTAGAAAAGGTACCTCACTGTAATACTTTCGTGTAGCTTCCATGCATACCCATAATGTTCAGGCGTGTTCTTACTGTCTACAAACCATTTTAATTGCGTGCAGTTTCATGATCGTGTTATGGCAAGTGTGGTTGGATTTGGAGTTATAGCATGGCTTTTCTTCCGTGCTCACATAAGAGGGAGTGCCCATGGCAACTTTGTCTCTGAATGAAGCACAAACTTGCTACTTAAACAGTTTTGCTTCCTATATGATTCATCAATCCTTTTCTTTTTTTTTTAGAGATTGTAGGGCAGTAGGGCAGTTGGATGTACAGTACGTATTAAGGTTCAGTTAATTTTAAGCTAATAATACTACACATCAGCATACAAAATCTTAATTCTTTGTCTACTTCTTGGATTAAAGTAAAATCTGGATCAGATTACAAATAACAGTGAAGTAACTGTAATAGAATGTTTAAGAGTCAGCTAATTCAGATCTTAATGTTAATATCATGATTATCTTTAATGTTTATAAAGATAAGTGTATGTACTCTAAACAGACTTTTTTTGGCTTTGCAAAAATCTGGTTGTCCCCCCATGGGGGAAACTTTAAAAAATATTAATGGGTTTTATTGATCTTTAATTTTGAGTTAATAGATTTTTGTGTCCAAGGTAAATTTTCTGGCAACCATCACCACCTGTACTGAATTTTGTAAGTTCAGTTAATAAGGTGAATTATAGTGCTTAGTGTATTGCTATCTTTGATAAGCTTTTGTTGCTTCTAATTTGTGATTCAGTCCGTAGTAGCCTTCCGCTAACTGCAAGATTCACTTCATTCAGCCAAAAAAAATGAGACAAGGAAAGGTAGAGAAAACGTTCATAATTGAAAGTTTTTAAAATAGATTTTATATAGATGCATATGTATATTTAAAAAGGTTGGCCGAATGATGACTTTGACAAAGATTTAACAAACCAGGAGTGTGAAGTGTTCTGTAGGCTAACAGTTTTAATGGGTTTGTCTTAGACAGTTCTTCAGTTGTGAAAGTGTCAGTTAATAATTTACCCATCCCAAGGCGCAGTGGAAGCAATCACACTCTGGAGCGAGGTACTCCTGGGCCTGTCGCGGTGCTGCAGCTCATCTTGACTCCAGAAATGCGCCATTGGATGCGACATCAGCACTGTGTCTGCACTTTGACAAATGAAGTCTTGTAAGAGCTAAATAAGGCATGGGAAGTTTTGGAAGAGCAAATAGCTCTTCAGCTGATTTCTGCAGTAATGGATTACTCTAAATGTCCATCTGCTGCACATCAGAGGGAACACAGGTTAAAAAGAAAAGGGTTTGGGGGTTTTTAGTACCATGTTTTGGGATGGGTTTTCTGGTTTTATTTTGTTGTTGGGCTGTTTTTTGTGTGTTGGAGGTTTTTCCACCTAACACACCCCCCCATCCCCCCAACACCCAAAACCAAAAAACAACAAAACAACCAAACAAGCAAACAAAAACCGAAGCCAACGCCCCAAGCCCCCAAAAACAAACAACAAAACCAAGAAAAAAGCCCAACCGAAACAAAATCCCAATGTAGAAAATGTTTCTAAAATACAGAGAAACAGCAACATTTGCAGGGTATTTGGAAAGTAAATATTCTGCTGTGATGATATATTGCAAGACCCAGAGTTTTATACCAGAAATGGGAATGTTTAACATAAAAAAACTCTGAAATATAGTACTTTTACCATCACCCTTTACCATGCAATTTGTTCAGATGCAGTTGTTAACATGAAATCGCAGTAGATTAGGCAACATTTATGTGAATTTTATTCCAGCATTTACTCATTGAATTATCCTGTACTACCAGGATGGTAAGTTTTGTAATTTATTTTCCTCTATATGAAGAATGTTTCTCCACAAATATTCACTTTTGCATGCATATTTTTTATTAGGCATTATGCCATTCTAAAGATTTACAGTTATTTAATAATGATTTATTACAGTAATTTATCCTGCCAGCTGTGGCACATTTTTACTGGAATTTGTAAATCAAATGTGTATTGAAATTCACTAGAAACATGCATTTCAGATTCTAATGAAATGTGCTTCAAGATTGTTTTTAGAAGTGGGCATTTACATGAATGAGCTGTTATTTTCAGTTTCTATTGTTATATATAAGCTTTTCCTCCACCTGTTTTATTTACTTACCAGTCTTGGATGTTTACTCACTACAGGATTAGTGAACCTTGGTGCTGCTGTGTGGAGCAAACAGCAATAAAACTGTAGAGTCATTGACTTGGTCCTCTAAGGCATCAGTATTAAGTCATGCACCTGACCTCCAGTGATCAAGTTGGGTTAAAGATTAGGAAAAAACCTGAGAGGAGTTTCAGTGCACTTCTAATTGCTGCCTCTGTGTTGCAGTAGAAAATGCATGTCATGAATTTAGTGAGTGATAAGAGACAATGAGTAAAATTAGTATTTGAGGTGATAGAAAAATATGTGTATCCTTGGGGTGGGGGTAAAGAAGGATGAAAGCATCAGTGGTTTTACAATATTTTGTAGTAGAGTAACAATATTTTTACAAGGGTATTGTTTCACTTCCAGCTTAACTACAAACTCTACATCTAGTTCAGTTCAAAGCTCTGGTGAAGCATCATGCCAGTAACTCTCTTTTCAGTTTGTATTCTGATACCTGCTATTCTTGGCTCCTTGAAAATCTGTCGTGAGCTATGGGTGTGAAGCACTTTTAAAATTCCAGCTCTATGTATCAGTTTCCCAATAGTAAAAATCAGGATGAGATAATGCTTTTCTTCTATCTGTTGTCCCTTTTGATTATTCAGGCTATAAACCTTTCTAGACAGGAATTCTCCTTTCCTTTTGCTTGTACAGTACTCAGCACAGCTGGAGCAGGGAGATGGGATCAGCCTGGTTTTAAGTCTCTTAGACTTTGCTTTAATACATATAGGATGTAGCTAACAGTGATAAAGCCATTTCTCAGTTCTTGTGTAAGCAACCCTGAGAAAAATTGCCTATGAGTGAAAATTCAAAATATCTCAGCTTCTTAGAGAGTTCTATTTTGTGGGTTCAGTTGTGAACTAAAAAAAAAGCATCTGTTGCTTCATACCTTGTGAAAATCAGCTGCTGTGCATGTGTATGCAAGTACAGGATTCCAGCTTGCCAGATAAGCAGCGATGCTTTCTTGTTTATCAAGGATCAGAAATAAAGTTTGAATGAATTCAATACATTAGGATACTGATATATCGCTTTTTAATTTTTTTGAAAGTAAAAACGTCAAGATAGGATTCAAAAGAAAGAAAGGATAGGAAGTATAAGATTTCTAAATGAGTATCCAAAGATTTTAATTACCATCTCTGAAATCATGAGTGCATTATAAAACCACATAAGCAAAAAGACAATTTAAGTACATTTACCAAAAAACAATTCAGTATAAAACATAATGGTAGGTCACTGATTGAGAAACATTTAGAAATTTATTCCAATTTCCTGTATAGGGGTGAGATAACTTTTGTAGTGTGATTGCAGGAGCATTCCCACTAATATGGAGGCTGAGAGTTCAAGTTTAATTTGTTAATAATTTTTAAAAAGAGTAATATATTTTTTAAAGGACTCTGCAAGGAAACAGCTGATTTTTTTTTTAATGTGTTCTAGGTATTCTTTTTGTGTCAATTACCTTTGTACAGTTCTTCCGTTAAGTGAAGTGTATGACACTATATAGTCTTCTGTGTGTTTACATTAATGCTTATCCTGTATTCCTTTTGAAAAGTGACCTGCAAAGCAAATAAACCTGCTTGTGGTCTGATTTTGCTTGGCTTGGCAGTTTTTATTTTATCTCAAGTCTTGTATTAATCTTGTGTGTGAGAAGAGAGTAAAAATACAGAAAAAGTTTTCATTGTTCAAATTTCTACGCTGCTTTACTCTTTTAGTCTCTTTGATTTAAAACTCACTGAGATTTTTCTACTTTGGAAGGCTCAAGCCTAGAAATCAACTCTCTAGCAAAGGTGAAAAGACACAATTTTTTGTATTTTTAGGTCAGAATTTGTCGCTCCATCCAAATTTGCTCCTAAGACAAATTTCTTCTTTTAAGCAAAACAGGACATACCTTCCTTTCTTGCAGTTTCACTTGAGGTGATATTCTGTTTTGCATCTAAGACTTCTTCTAAGAGTGACAAGAGAAAATAATATATATCCCACCTACAAAAATCCTTCCTTTTCCTGAAGTGAAACTGTGTTGAGTTTTGGTTTGGATGGGTTTTTTGAGATTGACTTTTGGCATGTTCACATATGTCCTGGAAGTGAGCTGGATGAAAGACGGCTCATAGTTAGGATACTATAACTGTCCTAATGCTCTAATGGCTGTCTCTCTAGTTCTGTTTTTAGCATTCAACCAGCTGATCAAACCTACACCAGTGCTTCTAATGGGTTACTCTTTTTGCTGCTCAGTTTTGCTTTTCTTAGTGGAAACTGAAAGAGTGCCATCAGTTTTGGGACAGGGAGGGAGAAAGGGTCTAACTGCTGGCATCCTGAGGGAACTTGCTAGTTATCATTGATGCTCAGCCATTTCCCTTCCCTGGGTTTTCCTCATCATTAGAGCATTAACATAAAGGAGGATGAAGGCCAACCCTGGGTGAACTTTCTGCACTTCCCATCAGCCAACTCTGGGACAAACCAGTTGATGTTAGTGTCCTTCCCTCACATTTTCCAAGTAACCATGTTATCTTGGGAACTATCACTTCTTGCTGTGATTGAACCTTGCCTATGTTTCCAAGATGTATTTGGCATAAAGTAGAAGAAGCTCTCTTGCAAAATTGGTGAGTTTTTGAAGGGAGATTTATGTGTCCTACTGGAACTTGCAAGCCCTGTTTTGAGATTAAAAGTAGTAAGAGAAGTAATTTAATCTCAGGTCATGAGATATTTATATCCAAAAGCTGAAGCTTCTGTTTGGTATACAGCACAAGTAAAAGGCTGAACCGTCCACATTCTGGGGAAAAAAATTATTAACAAGCATAGCCTTTTGTTTTAGGACCCATTAGCCCACAATGGGAGATCTTACAAAAATTCAGACTGAAGTAACTTGCAAGTACCTGCCTTTCCATATTTGTTTTCAGAAATGTCTTAGGATTGTCCTGCAGAGGATGTAAGATATTTTAGTAAGGAGGAGAACATATTAAGTCTTCTCTATTGTTCATACAATAAAATTACTAACACTGTTGAATTGTGGCACAAAACTTTTTTGTCAAGTGGTGGTTAGAAATGTCTTTGTGCCTTTTAAATTCAGGCAAAAAGGGAGTGTTCTACATATCGAGGGCTCAAGGAGCAGCACCACTGTCTGCACTCCCCCTTTCTCCCATCCTTGAACAAACCTCTCTAAAACCCACCCCTAAAATCCTTGGTTTTTCCATAACAGATAGATTTGTAGATACTTCTTTGGTGCCAGCCCTGTAAGTCTGTTGCAATTATTGTAAAAACAAAATCCAGTTTAGTTTTAAAAATCACTTTTAAGGTCCCTCTGGGTCAGCTTGTCCCAGGTAGGCCATATAAGAAAGCCAAGCCAGGAACTTTCCATCATGATCTTCCTTTAGACCATATTTGCCTCTTTTCCCCAAATTCTATTCTCTCTTCAGCTCTGTGAATGGAGAAAACATGAAAGCTTCAATTTCAGGTCTAGTTCCTAAAGAAAACTAGTGTGGTTTATTTGTGGGTTGGGAGTAGGGGTTTGAATTGGCATAGACTTGTGGGTGCTTTGGGGCTGGAGCACACACAGCTGTGGGTTCCAGATGCTTGCTATCCAGTATTAATGTGGCTTGTCTGTGAAACCATGGCATCCGCAACACTATACAAAGGTCCACGCCTGTGGTGGTTTGGGAACTAATCCCAGCAAGAGAAATTTCAGTTTTTTAAAGTTAGTTAGAACAAATTTAGAGACATCCAGCTCAGAATAGGTAAAGCAAAATTCTGTTTTTGAGTTTAATTTGAAGAGAGATTCAGACACTACTCTACATGAAAATTTCAGACTCTGATACAGAGCATTTTGTCCTTCTGCGGAAGAGCCAAGGAAGAAACAAGTTTATTCGCCCCATAATGTCTTAAAATTATAGGAGCTCAACCTACTACATTGCTGGCATAACTAGTATGCAAATATTGTAGGAATATACTTATAGTGTTTATATGTGATTAGTGTTTCTTCATCTGCTATGGTAGCAGCACAGAGAGCATTTTTTCTATGGGATGGAAAAGAGAAGTGAATATGCTGATTTTCTTCCAAATGTGCTGAACATTTTCAGATAAAGCATGCAGATTTAAGAACTGCATGCTTTCCACAACTTTTAAAAAGTGAGCCAACTCATGTTTTGGGGTTTTTTTTTCTGAAAGTATGAATGAATTACTAAAATTAAGAATACTTTTTCATTCTATGTTGAAGCCACTTCTCAAGAAATTCACCCAGACTATTGTCTTGTATATTAAATTTAACAGAATAGGAAGTATTTTTAGATCAGTTTTTATTGTAAATTCTGCCCCTGCAGTTGTGTGATTTAATAAAGAAATGGTTTTGTATAGTATCTTTCACACAAACTTTATCTCCAAAACACTGTGCAGAGTTAATAAAGTTAAAAGTTTTTTTTTCCTTTTTACTAGAAGTTAAGAGACCCAGACATGAGAACAGAGACATATTGTTTCCAGATGAAGGCTGAAAATAGATGGAGTATGAGGGAGAGAAATGCAGCACGGTGGTTCCAGATGGCAGGCATTTCAGAGAAGGTTCTTGCAGCCATGTTGGCCAGAGTGTACAAAAGGACAAAAAAGGAGCCTGATGCCAGGCAGAGGAAGCTGAAATACAGTGTAATGAAAGTAATAAAGTAGGAAATTTGTCAAATATTTTTAAAGCGAGAAAGTTTCCTTTGTTTTTTTTTTTTAAACTTAGTGAAGAGCTGGATTTGTTTGCATGCAATGAGGATATTTCAGGTGAAAAGATACTATAAAAACTGAGTTTTTCTGATGCTCTGTACTCATTAGGTGAGCAGATTCTTTTGTTTGGTTGGTTAGTTTTGGTATGTTTTTCAAACAAAATAGTAGCTTGTAAGTATTTAAAAGTTTATTGAGTCTTATTGCACTTCTGAGTATCTTATAAATTATTTAATTGTCTGATGGATATGTGGCTACCTAACTATAGGGCATGAAATATGCTCTGTTCCTCTAATACACTGGAGGGAGACCTGTTTATAAAGTATTTAGTATTGGTTTTATAATGCACTGTTGTCAACAGGAGACCACGGAGCTCAAAGATCAATCTCATTTTGGCCCACAGTATTAATGCTGCTTTATGAAACTCTGTGACAGGTCACTTAGACAACAGCTCTTAATGAAAGGACCTTGTGCCAGTGTGTGGTCGTGTGACTGTCTGTTAGTAAGGCATACTTCAGTCGCTGCCAAGGCTGCAGATGAATCTCTTCGTCCAAGTCCCTGAGGTGACTTTGTGGCTGCTGCTACTGCTGGCCAGGTGATGGAGCTCATCATTTCCCCGGTTCTCCAGAGAGAAGTGAGACAGAGAATGCTGAGTTCTTGCTAATGCAGCTTTTCCTAATTGTCCAGAGAGATAGTAGGACACTGGGCAGTTCAGGCAATTCTGTATACTGTGAATGAGTCAATAATTAGGAAAAAATAGCTGTTCTTAATTCAGTCTTGCATTTGTGCATGAAGTGTCTTTTCAGCTATCTAATATTCAGCTGTTCTATATACTACCAACCTCTCCCCCCTCCCTTTTAGGTCAGTTTAATTATTTAATTATGACAGACTTGTGTTTTAGACACCAAATAATTGTTACTAGGAAGTGGCACAATGGATTATATTATAAAGTAATTAGATCATAAACTTAGCCTACACTTAAACCCTTTAGGCTGTTGTGGGATCCAAAGGCCTTGCTTGTTATAGACACTAACAGTTTACTAAAAGGATGAGAATAATGAAACTAACTACCAAAGAATAAATCACTTTGTAAAGGTCTTATACTAAACTGGCATCCAACGGAGAATTTCCACAGTTTTAGGGTGTTTTTCAGAAAATACTTTCAGAGTTTAATATTAAAACAATAAACCTTGCTTAACCCAGATAATCAATAGCTGAAGGATGTTTTAATATATTAGTACACTTCCATAATAATATACTAATAATCTGGGGATGTAATCCTGTGTAAATTTGGGGGTTTTTAGATTGAACTGTTTGAATTGTTTTTCTCAGTGATTTACATAAATGAGGTTGATGCATTGTTTCTTTAACAATTGCTGTGAGCTTGCTTTTTGTTGAATCTTGAACTTAGGTTCCAGCAGATACAGCTGGTTTTGAAATATTTTCTTTTAAAAGTAAATACAATTATTTTTGTGTATACATCTTCCTATATTATATGGCATGTCTGGTGTCCTCTGTCCTTTTAATTCGTAGTAAATCAAAACAGAATGTCTAAATCCCACCATCATTTCAGTGCTGGGCTATATAGACATTTCATTAAAGGCACAGTTTAAATCAAAATCTTTTGTACCTACTGTGCTTTGAATCAGATTCTCATACCTCAACAGTGTTACCTATTACCATTTAATGTAAACAATTAAGTAATAAATAGATAGTTTCATGTCTGAAAAAGACACTGAAAAAACCACTGATGTGACATGAAGAGTGGATGTGAAACTGCCATATGTGCAGAACAAGCTGCCCAGTTTACCTGTCTGAAAATTAAGGAGTTTGCGCCAAATTTTTGCTGGGGATGTGTAATTCTTCTGAGAAAAGCATGGATTTTTTAGTTTAGTGTTTTATTTACATATATGTAGTGATTATTGCCAGTTAAAAGCCACACTCATGTGGCGAATGCCTTTTAAACGGTAACTAATCACTCACAAGATTTAATGGGCACAATCAAGAAACTGCTATAACTTGGCATTATGTTTGTTTTTATCAGGTTACTTTTTTTTTTTAACCTTCTGTATCCTCCATTTCACCTGCATTTCTCACGTATATATGTGTATCTACAGGAATTGTGACTCTTTGATTCCCTCTGCTTCATATGTGTACTCCTCTGTTGTTGAGCAGGCAAATTAATATATTTGACATAACTCCCTTACAAAACAGAGAAGCATAGGTGTGATCCTCCTATAAAAAAGAGTTTCTGGTGGCCTGAACTCCCAGTATTGGCTTGTTTAAATAAAAAACCCAAACCAAACAAAACTACGAACAAACAGAACAAAACACCTCACAACCAAAGCAAAACAAGAAATCAAAGTTGTATTCTACTAACCACCTTAAGATAATAGGAACTTTCCCCTAATTTTTGTAATATCCTCCATGTTTATGTTCTTCACCTTTAAACCTACAATTGGATGCCTCTGCCAACATGAAGTTACATACTGAAGGACAGCATATATTGATGTAATTGTCTTGTGTGCTCACCTTTTCTGTATTTTACTTTTCTTTTGTTTCTTTAACTTGTTGAAACAGAGTGGCTGCATGACTAAAATCATGATGATCTCTGTTTGAGGTTTTATCAGCCAGCAATAGGTGACAGTTTTCACCTTACCTTTGCTAGCTGTGTCACAGCAGTCTTTATAAGGGTTCTGTGGTATGGAATGCTGATACACAGTTTGGCAAAGATGTGACTAGGATCAGTTGCAGTGTGACAGCTTGCTTAAAAGTGAAGCTCATAACAGAAAGAGTCGTAATCAAAAGTTATCTTTGAGGGTAAGCATCCTGTCACATCACTTACTAAGAAAAAGGATGAATAACCACTTTAGAGTAATAGTGTTTGAAAATATGATTTTTAATTAAAGCGAAAACTCTTAGTTGAGTTCTGCCATGCTTCAAATCAACCTGAAAATTCTTCCTAACAAAAAAAAAAAACAAACCTGAAAACCAAAACAAACAGCAAAAAACCCAAACAACCAAAACCAAAACAAAATAAGAAATGTAAAATATAGATGTGGACACTTCCAGAATCTGTGTGAATTAGGCATGCACATCAAAGTGAAAAACAGATTCATAAATGCACAGTAGTTGAGATAAGATAGAGAAGGATTCAGCAAGGACATTTGGAACACAGGGAGCTAAAAAGTATTCAGTCTCATTGTTGCATGATGACATAATCAGTCCAATGCATTTCGGTTATAAATCAGAAGGTGCCTATTAAAACTTAGAGAAAAATGTTTTGCAAAGTAAGGATGACAGGTTTCAGAGAGAATACACTGATGTCAATATTTTTTCTTCAGAATATGAAAATTTCAGTGGATTATCTGTTCAGAGGAGGTTTCCTTTGTTATCCCCCCTCTTTTTTTTTCATTTTAGACATCTGTTAACATTTCATAGAGTTTAACAGATGTTGCAGAGTGAGTCCCTTATATAATTCTTAGGGAGAAGGAGTTGATAAAGGATGACATTACCATGGCTGATTCACCACTTCATTGAATATGAACATCAAGATGGCTTTGCATAATTTTCAAGTATGAGATTATATTCCTGATAGGACAGAATTCAAAACTTTGTTGTTATCCATGGATAAAGTATTTATTGTGATTGTTACAGTTTCTGCTTACATGTTATTTTACAGAGAAGAATTCTTTCATACTTGCTTAAATATATAATTTTTGGAGGCAATGTGGAATACTCAGTTCCAAAATATATTTAAAACAACTCAACTATATAGGTTTAGTTTTTTCAGCACAAGCAAGAGCTGATTGTCATGCGATGTAGAGGACCATTTTCATTATTTTGGCAAGAACAGGGACAGTTTTGTCCTGACGAGCTGTTAGATGAATAGCAGAACGTGTCACATGAAAAACCACTGATCTTTAACCCAGCTATCTACTTAACCAAGCCTAGGAATGAATAGTGAATGCGGGGAGAGCAAAGGCCAGTTTACTGTCATTACAAATTAGAGAAACTGTTAACATCTGCAGCCAAATGAACTCTGGGAGTTACAGGTAGTAGCCAGTGAACTGGCTGAGGGTACAGAGACTTAGGAGAACGATGTGCACAGATAGGAGTTCAGTAACTGTGTGTGGTGTATGTACTTAAAATTACTATTGGATTGGAACATTTGTATAAAAAAACATAAACTTTTCTGAATCTTTTCCCAGTGACTTTAATGAATCCTGCAAATGAACACCAAATGTAAGGAACTCTCCTTTAGAATAATCGATTGCTATTTATCTTTAAATGGAATTCTGAATCTAAATCCTAAATTAAGAGAAATAATAAATCTATGTTCACTGTTTTATCTTTTTTTTTCCCCAGGAGTCGTCTCGGGGACACTGCTGCATGTACAGTTAATATAAACATTTATACTGAACTCCTAGATGTTTGAAAAACAAATATTGTAAAGATCAGTAACATCTTAAAATGATCAGTTATGGGAATTAATGCTTACAGAAAAACACCATTCTTTCTTGCCCTGCGAGTAGAATCACATTGTCTCCCTACAGTCTTGTTAGCTCATACTAACTGAAATGCAAATTCTTTTCAACTAATTGGACCTCGTTGAACGTACATGTACAGTACATAGTTATATGCATGTAGATTTTTTTCACTAAATTCCTCTGTAATTATTTTCTTGATTAATATCTAAAGCAGAGACGTGGAACAAAAATCTCTTTAAAGAGTTTACATATTATTGAACATTAAGGAGATAGTAACTGTTGCATGTTTTAACAGCTTAATTAATAATACAGAATAATTGGAACAAAAAGAAGAAAATATTTTTTCAATGTTTAGTCATTTTGAACTATTTGCATTAACCCTATGACTGAACTAATTAACACTTAAACAATCAGAGTAATGGAATTTTAAAAAAAGTAGGATACGTTTACATTGTATAGCATGTTCTGCTGGCTAGATTTTCTTCTTGGCATCACCTGGGTTTTCTGTAATCACCTCTCCTATCCTTTCTTGCCATATGGTGCATTTCTGTATTGATAGTTTTAAGAGGAGAGATGAAATCAGCAAAGTTATATTTTTAAAAGATTCAGAAAGTCATGCATGTAATGTAATTGTCTCTGACAGTAAGTAATAAGTATTATTTAAAATAAAAAGAAAGAAAAAACTCTTAACACCACATACAGTTCACAAAGCACATAAAATTCTCAAAAAACACAAGCAGACAACTGCAACTGCACTCTGTTCCATTAGAACCTGGATTCTGTAGGCACCTCTTCTATTCAGCATCTGGACATTCCCAGGAGGTGAAAATGTAAAATAATTTCACAGATCCTTTTATCTGTCAGCATGAATGCCATTGGATAGCAGTAAAATACTTGCAGAACATACTCCTGATTAAAGATCTATCGAAAACGAGATTTTTAAAAACACTTTTAAAAGGATTTGTTTTAAATACCTTCAGAGCCCTTATCTTGACTATAGTGTTACAGATTCTCATATGAGCTAGCCAGAGAGGAGAGAAAATACTCAGTTTGTGACAAACTTGTAAACTAAAGTTGTTAGGTTTGCTGCTTTTTTTCCTGTTTTCTTCTTCCTACCCTCCCTCCCTTCCCCCTCCACCACCCTCACCCCTCCCACGCCCCCCTCCCTTCCCCCAAATCCCCATCCCCATTGCTGTACAGTTAGATGAGGCTTAAACTGCTACTCGAGGACGTTGGCTTCTGTTGTATTTTTCCTGCTTGGTTACTTTTATCTCCTTATTGACTGCTACTTTTCATATCCCTGTTTGAAATTCAGTATTTCTTGTCTTGGGTTTTCTGTGCTGGCATTATTGTGCCAAGCAAGATGCTGTAGAGACACTGTATATTTAAGGATGACCTGAGCTGGAGTGGGACTGACAGAATAAATTTTGTTTCTTCTCTGTCATATTAGCAGGGTAGGGGGGAACTACATATTTTTGAAAATGTTCTGAAGCTGAGCTGTAGAAGTCCCACATTTGACAATTAAATGATAGTCCTCCTTTGATACAGTGATCTGAATGAGCTTAGATTTCTTGTAAGGTTGTAGTATTCTGGCCAAGATTTCTGCTTGGGAAGACCAGATTTGGATGTATTAGCTAGTCAGTCTAATAACCCTGTACAGACTGTATTGATTTTCTAGGAGAGAGTTTATGAACTAAATAAACTTGGAGTTGGTGTCTTAA